>BQKN01059970.1:0-17777 GCA_022839385.1 Asparagus kiusianus
CAGCAAAGGAGAACCCCGCGAGTCATTCATGATAAGCGCGGAACAAGTGGCCAAGATGTTTGAAGAAGCCATGGCCAAACAACAGGAGACCTTCAGGCTCGAGATGCAGATGGCCATGCAGACCATGAGGGAGATGCATGAGCAGCAAATCCAGGCACTGAGGAACCAGCAAGGCGAACCAAACCACCGTAATCAGGTTGTTCAAGAAGTTGAGCATACGGATACGGATAAAACTCGCAATGCCGATGACCCTCCCATCAACGCAGGGGGTGGTAATGAGGATGCCAACGAAGATACAAGTGAAAACTTGAAGATCAAAAGCCTCGAGAGCAAAATCAATACCTTGATGTCCGCTCAAGAGGTGAAGAAAATGGGCATCCCTTGTCCATACCCAAGGGAGTGGGATTCAATCCCCTATCCGGCGAAGTTTAGTCTAATCAACTTCACGCCGTTCGATGGGAAAGGTTCCCCCACTCAGCATTTGATTTATTTCAAATCGCACCTGGGTGTTATCTCCGGTAATGAGCCTCTGATGGTGCGGTCATTCGTTGGCACTCTTCGCGGAGCCGCCTTCGATTGGTACTGCCGCCTCAAGCCAGGTAGCGTGAGCAGCTGGGACGATATGGAGACCATGTTCCTCACCAATTTCTTCGATGACGACACCATGATATCCATCAGAACGTTGCTCGATGAGAAACAAAAGGACGGGGAGTTAGTTGAAACCTTCGTCAAGAGGTTCCGGAACAAAGCGTTGAATTGCCGGGATCCGATCACTGAGGAGTTCATTCTCCAGACTTGCCACAACAACCTCACATTGGACGTGTTGGAAGCAATAGGGACAGCACCGTCCAATACATGGAAAGACTTGAAGGTCCGAGGGGAACAAGCCGAACGCTTCCTCCGAAGGAAGAAGGCCGAGAGGAGTCAATCGACGACCAATCCTCCAAACTCAAACTTTGCCTCCCGTGGTAAGGGTAAAACACCTGCAACAGCTGTTGACGCTAATCAAACGTCGCAACAGCAGTCCCGGAGACAACAGAAAACTTCGGATCAGAGGCCTCAAAAAGAGTACTCCTTCAAAGACGAAGATGTTCCAGCCATCTTCGAATCGCTCCTTAAAAATAACAAGATCAAGCTCCCACCGATCACGAATCAGGAGGAAGCTGACAACACTGCGGATCCGAAGTATTGCGCATACCACAGGAGGATCCTTCATCCCACCAAGGCCTGCTTTACTCTAAAGAACAGTATCCAGACCTTGGTTGAAGCCGGCGTCATAACGCTGGAGTAAGCTAGTCAAGAATGGCGAGACTCCAGTGGGTGCACGAGTATAAACTGTATCCCCTAACTCCGACCGGTATAAGAGTATAAACTGCTCCCTGATACTCCAATAGGTATAAGAGTCTAAACTATTCCCTTTCTTCCACGGGAAGTTCCTGGAGAGTGCCATGCGTGGTATTCTTAAGGATAACCCGATCATGCGGTTAATGCAACAATAAACCCAGTTTTGCAAAGAAAGCTGGGGGTGGATAATTCATGTAACGGGTGTTCGCGGGAAAATTCGTGCCTTTCTTCATTGATATCATTGCTATCTCAGTTAACAACTTTATGCGTTACAAAGATCCGGTCTTTTTATAAGATCCGGTTACAATGAAAATCAAAATACGAAAAAGAAAGATTACAATTTGTTTCCTTTTATGTCGAACGAATCGCGAGCTCCTGTTTTGCGGTCACTCGCTTTGTGTGGGTTCTTTGCCAGCGTTGGGGTTATTTGCCGTGGACCACCGCGTGATCTCGATCCGGTCGGATCTACACGATATGACGGGTATTATCTCACGAAGGAAATAATAGCCGAGTGGGGTACTAATTCACCAAGGAAATAGTAGCCTAAGTGTCGAAATCGACCAAGCGAATTCGAGACTCTTCTCGGGATCTAAGAACCAAGCTTAGATCCGGAGGAAAATCGTGTAGATCTCAGATCCGATCCTCTCGAACTCCTGCCTTGTTTGACGTTGACGTTCGCTGAGCACCAGATCTGGAATTCCAAGTCTCCGAAGCCTTCAAAGTTTGGATCTTTGTTTAGATCTGAGTCTTCAATCCAGCAGGGCTTCGCCTCCTCCAAAATCCAACCTCCGAAAAGTGAGGCCTAAGGCTTGTATTTATAGGCTCCAAGGGGTTTCGGGCGGTTAAAACCATCCAAAAAACAACTTCTGGGCCGAGACACCTCTGGGTGGCTCGGCCAGGTCCGAGACACCTCTGGGTGGCTCGGCACTCTTTTGGTCATAACTTCCTCATATGACCTCCAAATGATCTGATCTAAGATGAATTGGAAAGCTGATAAAAAGATCTACAACTTTCCTATTTTGAGTTTCTTCAGAATCGAAACGTATCATGGTCAAAACAGCCTCACAAGTTCCGAGCCACCTCTGGGTGGCTCGGCCAGGTCCGAGACACCTCTGGGTGGCTCGGCACTATTTTAGTCATAACTTTCTCATATGACCTCCAAATGACCTGATCCAAGATGCATTGGAAAGATAACGAAGATATCTATAACTTTCACGTTTTGAGTTTCTCCATCTTCGAATCCGATCATGGCCAAAATTGTCATTCTTGTCCGAGACACCAACACTGTCTCGGAGTTTGTACTATCTTTGGTATTTTGACTTTATCTTTCTCATATGATCTCCAAATGACCTGATCTAAAATGTATTGGAAAGCCGTCGAGAAGATCTACAAGGTCCCATGATTGAGTCGTATGTGGAATAAATAAGACATGAGGGGTGTTCTGCCTTTCGTAAACGACGTGGGGCTCCCGATCAGTCCGTATTCTCGTTATTCCGAAATTCCGTTGCTTGCGTGCCTCGTCGCCTCGTCACTCGAACGTCCGTTGATTTATCGAATTATCGTGCCGAGCTGTGCTAAGGGACCTATAGGCAATTTTATACGCCTACAACGGGAAGTTCACGGAAGAATGTTAAATGTAATATTCTTAGGGATAACCCGGTCATGATGAATAAAGTGATAAACACTAAACTCCTAATTTCCGAACACTTGATTAAACAGGAAAGAATTTTGGTCTATCAATCATTGACCAATTGTCGAAACCCTTTGTGTTAAGTCCTTATCACTTAACATCAGGGATCCCCTTCCGAGTGATTTGTATGAATCAATATTCCTATAATGATTGGTACTCTTACTCTCACTTTTCACTTGGTCAAACCTTCCTACAGTTAGGACCAAAACCAAAATCCCCTCTCGATTCCTTCAATGAACGAGAGGTCCACTTTCAAATTGAGTGATCAAACCTTCCTACAGTTAGGATCGTCTCAAACCCCCCACTTGGTCAAACCTTCCTACAGTTAGGACCACAACCAAAATCCCCTCTCGATTCCTTCAATGAACGAGAGGTCCACTTTCAAATCGAGTGATCAAACCTTCCTACAGTTAGGGTCATCTCAAGCTCCCGCTTGGTTAAACCTTCCTACAGTTAGGACCAAAACCACAATTCACTCTCGATAAACGAGAAATTCATCTTTAGTTCGATAATCAAACCTTCTGACAGTTAGGGTTATCCGAATCTCTTCGATTCTCGGAGTGGAGATCCCACTCTTAGTTTCACCTTTCCGGATTCTGGGGGTGGAGGTCCCACCTCGAGTCTCCTTTTCAAATTGGGAATAGAATATAAAATTCTTCCTTCCCCACACCAATCTTTTCCAAAAGTTTATCAATCTTGGATTCATCCTAGGAAGTTTATCCCGAATCCTAAGCAGGGATAAGTTTGCGCCTAACACGCGCTACCGGTTTAGTCTTTTTCCGATTGAAAAAGACATCAGAGTTCGATTCTGGGGTATTTTATCCTAAAACCTAAGTAAGGATAAGTCGACGCCTAACACGCGTCGCCGGTTAGTTCTTAACCGTTAAAAAGAACACTCGCCCACATATTCAACATTGTGGCAGGCTGTTATTAATAATGCCGAAATCCATGCCTTACACGCATGGGGAATTTCATCCTGAATCCTAAGAAAGGATAAGTCGACGCCTAACACGCGTCGCCGGTTTAGTCTTTTTCCGATTGAAAAAGATACCGGAGTTCGATTCTGGGGTACTTTTATCCCGAAGCCTAAGTAGGGATAAGTCAACGCCTCACACGCGTCGCCGGGTAGCCTATTCCCGTAACAATGGCGAAGTCTATATATTCGACATCATAGCACAAAGTCTCAGAGAATTCAATCTCTGAGCACAACGTTACATGCGAACGGATTTAAACAATCCGCATGCTAGCCCGACTCAAACGGTAGTCGGTAAAGGCTAATCAAATCCGTTTAAGGCTGGGGGTTAGCCAAAAACCCTAAAGTCAACGCCTAACACGCGTCGCCGGGTAGCCTATTCCCGTAACAAGTGGTAAAGTCTATGTATTCAACATCATAGCACAAAGTCTAAAGGAGTTCATTCCTTTAGCACAACGTCACGTGCGGAACGGATTTAAACAATCCGCATGTAAGCCCGATTCAAACGGTAATCAGTAAGAGCACGTCAAATCCGTTGAAGGCTGAGGATTTGCCAAAAATCCTAAGTCAACGTCTAATACACGTTGCTGTTTAGTCTTTTCACGGGAGAAAGACGAAGTCTACGTATTCAATATCGTAGCACTAAAAGAGTTAACTCTTTTAGCTTGACGTCACATGCGGAACGGATTTAAACAATCCGCATGCTAGCCCGACTCAAACGGTAGTCGGTAAAGGCTTGTCAAATCCGTTGATGGCTGAGAATTTGCCAAAAATTCTATAAGTACGAGTCATTGACGCATCAATTCTATGAATTGGTCTCGTGACTCAAGTATCCGCTACGCTCCAATAACTTAAGAGCTTAAACTGTGTATACTCCAGCAGACGTAAGAGTATAAACTGTGTCAAACGTCGAACAGCGCATCACAATGAGGCCTGGACGCCGGACAACGCGTTGCAATGGAGCTCAAACGCCGGACAACGCGTCGCAATGGAGCTCAAACGCCGGATGACGCCGTCAATCGATGATCAGTTCTATGTTGAATCAACCGACTCGAACTAAAAAAGCAAGAAATCAGGAATCGACTTCAAGTTCAAAATTCCGACGGCGGTCAGACAATAAATGCAGCACCGGAATCCTCACAGGCATTCTACAAAGCACTGAATGACCTGAAGGAATCGAAGGAATCCAGGACAGAAGCCATTCCAAAGTCCCGTTATACCGACTAAAGGTTGGGACAATCACATCCAAAGTATTCCAGACTCTTCTATAAAAGAACGAGACTGAAATACTTTGGAGGGGGTATCTGTAGGCGTATAAAATTGCCTATAGGTCCCACAATACAGCTCGACGACGCTAATTCGACCAAATCGACCATCGGGCGATGTATCCAAACAAGACCGTTATCCCGCTAACGCCGAAGCCAAGTCATACGCAACGGAGCGGGATAACGAGGCTACGAAGCCGACAAATCGCCACCCAAGCATTGGAATGCATCCACTCGCACGCGGAATCAAACCAACGTTTTGGGGAATCACCGAGTCATTTAAACAAGAGCGAACTCGGTGATATAACGATCGAATCAAGATCGATTTCGGACTCGAACTCAGAAGTGGGTTTACTGCCAAATCAGGAATCGGATCAAAACGAATCGAATCCGAACAAGTCAACCACAAACCGAATCAAATCCGAACAACGAAGAACCGGAAACACCGAAAAACCCGAACGACGGACGAAACGAACACACCTGGGGGGACTCGGCCTGAACCGAACCAACCCGGGGTGGCTCGGCCCAAGCCGCGCCACCCCAGGGTGGCTCGGTGGCCGAGCCACGCCGTGGTTCGTCTGTGGCCGAGCCACCCCAAGGTGGCCGGCAACCCCCCCTCTCCCGTGTGTTGTGTACACATGCATACGCACAGGTTCGAGTGGCTATAAATAGGAGGGGTGTTGTTTATTCTGGGAGGTTGGATTTTGGAGGAGGCGAAGCCCTGCTGGATTGAAGACTCAGATCTAAACAAGATTCAAACATCGAAGGCTTAGGAGACTTGGACTTCCAGATCCGGTGCTCAGCGATCGTCAACGCCAAATAAGGCAGGAGTTCGAGAGGATCGGATCTTCAGATCTACACGATCACACTCCGGATCTAAGCTTGGTTCTTAGATCCCGAGCATCGAGCGGTTGTTTCCTTGGTGAAACAATCCCTCCCGGCTATTATTCCCTTGGTGGAATAATACCCGTTATATCGTGTAGATCCGACCGGATCGAGATCACGCGGTGGTCCACAGCAAATAACCCCGGCGCAGGCAAAGAACCCACACAAAGCGAGTGACCGCAAAACAGGAGCTCGCGATTCGTTCGACAAACAAGGATAAAAGTTGTAATCTTTCTTTTTAGTATTTTGATTTTCATTGTAACCGGATCTTATAAAAAGACCGGATCTTTTGTAACCGATAAACTGTTATCAAGAGTGCAATGACATCAATGAAGAAAGGCACGATTTTTACCGCGAACAATTGCTAATGTTAATCCGGTACGGGTATTCATGACTCAACCGGGTTCAATGAATTGGCGGTTAGCGAAGTGGGCTCTTCTCTTGTCCTAATATGATTTGCACTTCAAACAGCAGAAGTCGATCAAAGGACAAGCAATTTGTGATCTTTTGGCGGCAAGTCCGACAACAGATACGATTGAAGTATATGATGACTTGCCAGACGAAACCCACGAGGTTAATACCACATCACACCAACAAGTATGGCAATTATACTTTGATGGTGCTTCGAGAGCAGTTAATAAGGCAATAACCCCTGGATGTTCTAGAGTCTCCTCCGGAGTTGGAGTTGTCTTAGTTTCCCCGGGGAAGCATGTGATGCCTCGGGCTTATTCACTGACGGATCCATGTTCCAATAACGTAGCCGAGTACAACGCCCTCCTCATTGGACTCAGTTTCGCCAAGGAGCTGGGGGTCGAATATCTCGAAGCTTTTGGGGATTCTCAATTGATAGTCAACCAAGTTCGTGGAGAGTATGAAGTCAGGAACCCAGATCTAATTCCGTACTACCAAGAGGCCATCAAAATAGCGGATTCTTTTGAAGAATTTTATATTGAATACATCCCTTGTCTCCAGAACGCTTATGCGGATGCACTGGCAGCACTAGCAGTATCACTCGCGCAGCCGCCCGAAACTAAACTACTAGTCACAGTGAGATCACATCAACTCTGTATACCCATATACAATATGGATATCGAAGAGGAAGATAACAGAAACGAAAACGCTAAAGAGGTGAACTCAACCCAAATCGGGTCTGAGTCTCGAGATTGGCGCTTTCCCATCATTGATTATGTCCAATATGGCATTTTGCCGGAGGATGTAAAAGAAAAAGAATCTATTCGCCGAAGAGCACTACGGTTCTTTTACAATACCGAGACCCGTACATTATACCGTCGAGGGTATGATGATTTGCTTCTCCGATGCCTTTCGAACGAAGAAGCAAAAGAAGTTTTTAAGGAAGCACACGAAGGAGAATGCGGTGCGCATCAGCCTGGTCCCAAGCTGTATGATCGAATCAGAAGAATGGGATATTTCTGGCCAATAATGGTACGTGATGCAATCGAATATGCATGAGAATGTCACGCCTGTCAAGTGAATGCGAATTATATGCACCAACCACCGGAGCGGTTACACACGTCAACTACGTCCTGGCCATTCGAGACATGGGTTATGGACATTGTCGGTCATATTTTTCCTCCTTCAGTCAAAGGTGATCGATTTATCCTCGCTATCACGGACTACTTTTTGAAGTGGGCTGAAGCAATTCCGCTTAAAGAAGTTAAGACGAACAACGTCATTAACTTCATCAAGCATCATGTCATATACCGACACGGCGTGCCGAGACGGATCATTCATGACAACGGTCCACAGTTTATAAGCAACGCTTTCATCAGGTTCTGTGACAAATTTAAGATTCAAGATATTTCGTCAACAGCTTATTATCCCACTGCTAATGGATTAGCTGAAGCCTTTAACAAGACGATCATCAAGATCCTGTCAAAACTCGTGAAAACCAATAAGCGAGATTGGGACGATAAACTCGGCGAAGCGCTCTGGGCTTATCGCACCACCATACGCACACCTACGGGAGCCACCCCATATTCGTTGGTGTACGGATGTGAAGCTGTGCTACTATTAGAGATTCAAATCCCCTCCCTTCGGATTGCTCTCGCAACGGAGATGACGACCGAAGAGCAACATCAGAAACGTCTCGAAGAACTCGAGAGGCTGGACGAAAAGCGCTTGGAAGCTCAACAACATATCGAGTTCTACCAAGCCAGGATATCTAGGGCTTTCAACAAGAGAGTCCGACAAAGAAGCTTCAAGGAAGGAGATCTGGTCCTCGCTGCTCGCCGACCAATAATCCTCAACTCCAAGAAGAAAGGTAAATTTGAACCCAAGTGGGAAGGACCGTTTGTAATAGACACAGTCTATTCAAATGGCGCATATCGCCTAATTTCTCTAGATGGTATCAGGTAATTAATGCCAATAAATGGAAAGTTCCTGAAAAAGTACTATCCTTAGTACATTCAGAATAACCCATTTATCGGGAAGTTTCTTGAAGAATATTACACTCAATATTCTAGAGGATAACCCAAAATTATTTTCACCACCAAAATCCCTCACTGATCAATTCCAATTGACAGTGAGTCCACCAAAAAATGTTCTTCTGGCCCTCTTGACTCTTTCCATGAACAAGAGGTCCACTTTCAGTTCGGAGTCCTCTTTCGATAAACGAAAAAACTCCCTTTCTTTTTTCTTTGGTTAAACCTTCTCATGGTTATAACCGAAGTTGAAATGTCACTTCGATAAACGAAGAGCTCATCTTTCGATCAGATAACCAACCTTATAAAAGGTAAGTTTATCTAGGTCTTCCAGATTCTCGGAGTGGAGATCCCACTTCTAGTTTCTTTCTTGCACTGGAAATAGAATATAAAATTCTTCCTTTCCAGAATCAAGGAATAGAATATAAAATTTTTCCTTCCTTGTTCGGGGAATAGAATATTAAATTCTTCCTTTCCCACACCAACTCTTTTTCTAAAATTTATAAATTTAGGATTCATCCTAGGAAGTTTATCCCGAATCCTAAGCAGGGATAAGTCTGCGCCTAACACGCGCTGCCGGTTTCGTCCTTCTCCTATTGAAAAAAGACACCAGAGTTCGATTCTGGGGTATTTTATCCTAAAACCTAAGCAAGGATAAGTCTGCGCCTAACACGCGCTGCTGGTTAGTTCTTAGCCATTAAAAAGAACACTCGTCCACATATTCAATATTGTGGCAGGTTGTTATTAATAACACCAAAATCCATGCCTTACACGTATGGGGAATTTTATCCTGAATCCTAAGAAAGGATATGCCGACGCCTAACACGCGTCGCCGGTTTGGTCTTTATCCGTAGAAAAAGGTACCAGAGCCTGACTCTGGGGACCTTTATCCCGAAGCCTAAGTAGGGATAAGTCAACGTCTAATACACGTTGCTGGGTAGCCTATCCCCATAATAATGGTGAAGTCTACATATTCGAAGTTGTAGCAAAAAAGTCTAAGGGAGTTCATTCCTTTAGCACAAAGTCACATGTGGAACGGATTAAGACAATCCGCATGTAAGCCCGACTCAAACGGTAGTCGGTAAGAGCACATCAAATCCGTTAAAGGCTGAGGATTTGCCAAAAATCCTAAGTCAACGTCTCATACACGTTGCTGTTTAGTCTTTTCACAGGAGAAAGACGAAGTCTACGTATTCAATGTCGTAGCACTAAAAGAGTTAACTCTTTTAGCTTAACGTCACGTGCAGAATGGATTTAGACAATCCGCATGCTAGCCCGACTCAAACGGTAGTCGGTAAAGGCTAATCAAATCCGTTGAAGGCTGGGGGTTAGCCAAAAATCCTAAAGCCAACACCTAACACGTGTCGCCGGGTAGCCTATTCCCGTAACAATGGCGAAGTCTATGTATTCGACATCACAAAGTCTCAGAGAATTTAATCTCTGAGCGTAACGTTACATGCGAACGGATTTAAACAATTCGCATGCTAGCCCGACTCAAACGGTAGTCGGTAAAGGCTCATCAAACCCGTTGATGGCTGAGGGTTTGCCAAAAATCCTATGAGTATTATGGTCAATCATTTCAAACGGAATGACGAATCATAATAAAGATGAAGATGAAAACCAGTTTCACTAAAGGAATCAAAAGTCAAAGTACTCAGCAAACAAAATCATACATCAAGCCCATGACCAAAAATCTGCTGACTGATCTTAGACAGCTTCTCATCATAAGCTTGCCTAAGTCCAGTTCTGATGGACTCCTCGGTGGTGGCTGAAGTCGTCGCAGCAATCTCCTCTGTCTCGACTAGCTTCTACTTCAAAGATTTCAGCTCATCAGATAAGGCAGTGTGGGTTTGCTGATCCTGTGCTTTCGTCATCTGAAGAATATCCATAGTCTCCTCTTTTTCACGGAGTGCTCTTCTGAGCTGGTCTATCTCGATCGCACAAGAGGTAATAGAAAGGTCGAACTCGGCAAGCGAAGATGACCTAGCAGCAAGGCTGGTCTCAACTCGATCTACTCGGTCCCGCTGCATCTGAATCTCGAGCTCAGCAAGAATCTGAGTCTCGCGCGATGACTGTAAGCGGGTATCCAGCTCGGTAGCAATAAATGAGGAGGCGCCTGCATCTCGGAGCTCACGAAACATTTGAAGCTCATGATCTAGGCAATCGAGGTCATCAACTATAGCCTGTGCCAAATCTGGATATCCTGCTTCCCTTATCAAATTGACTTTGGAATCAAGGAAAGGCTTGAATTGGCGAAGGAAGAGTCCACCGTGGAAGAGCTTGCTAATCATAGCATTCACGAAGGAGAAGAAGGAGCGAAGTTCTATACAGAGAACGATCTTCTCAGGATCGTTGTCTGATAGCAATTCCTTCACTAGGATATGAAGCCAAGAAGAAGACCCTACACAAAGAAGGAGAAATCCGTCAAAAATGTTTTGAGGAGGAAATAAATAATATCCTCAGTTGCTTAATTCATACCCTCTTGAGTCACTGGGGGTACTGGGGGTGTAACCGCTGTAGAGGTATCAACTGGTGTAGTTGGTCTCGCAGTCGGCTCAACAGGATCAGTCTCGACAAAAGCTCCTGTCAAACACAAAACAAAATTCTCAGAGACATCACATTATAGCTGCATTAGTTAAGAATTGGCTAGTCCTATAATTAACTTGGGATGAGACACGTACCTTCAAAATAATCATCCTTAGGATTCTTGGGGAATGAGGACCCAGGGAACATATCTCCAGGTAACTGGTCATCAATCTGAGGAGAGCTATATATGAAGTGGAGCATAGGAGTGTCCACAAGCAAGCCTTCCTCGTCAAAATCATCAGTCGAGAAGTCTGACACAAGAGAATATAAGTACCAAAGAAGAATGAAGAGACTACAACCAATTGAAATGAGTTACCTTTTACGGGTGAATTAGCCTCTTTATTTCCAAAATCCACGTTCGCCTCCTGCAAGTTATCTGAAGGAGTGAGAAGTACAGAGACAATTAGAGGATGCGTAAATTCCGAATCATTCAACTCCTTTGTGTGCCATCTAAAAAAATATATATATTGTCAATAGTAGATGTACCTGGATTTGCGGAATCAGATCCTACATTGATATCCTCCCTAACGTCGGCAACCCCCACTACCACATAATTGATCTATTGCAGCAGTTAAGGTGCAACGGTTTTAACTGTTGCGTTAGATATCTATCGCAACGGTTTATAGTACATAATGCAACAATTTATAAAAAACGTTGCCATAGGCCTAATAATTATCCCTGGACCTAATAATTGTTCCTCGGCTTTTGGAGCTTAAGTTTTTAAAGCCCACGGCCCAAACCACTTAACGAAATATCTCCCTCTCAACTGTCGAAGACTTTTGGCCCTCACCGCTTAACGAAATCCATAAAATTTTCCGCTCCCAAAAATCGCCATGGCCAAAATTTTCCACTCCCTAAAATCGCCGTGGCCAAGATCAACATATAATCATCGATCTCATCACTGAATCTCATCTCCGCTCTCTTCATCCGGATTTCGATTTCGAAAACCCTAGAATTCTTCTTCGAGTCCACGAGCAAGGTCGATTTGATACAAGGGAAGCCCTAGCGATCCTCTCAACGTCGATCTTCATCCAATCTCAAGTAAGTTCTTGATTATTTAAGTATGTTTTTAGAAATTTCTGCGTGGATCGATTGATTTTCAGAAAAAATTATGCTAGATTGCAGGGGCTTTTTTCACCAGTGATATCTGAATTTCTAGATTGGTTCTAGTTTTTGATCTATTTCTCTAGAATTCATGTATTATAAATTCAATTGATGTCAATTGTAGTCAAATTTGCTAATTTGCTTGGTGCTCGTTGGGTAGAAAATAAGGGAAAATGCTGAAAATTTTGAATAAAGAAAAGAAATGCATTGAATCTAAAACCTCCAAATCTCAAGAGAATAGGGTTTCAGAGGTAATCTCACTCTGGCGCTCAAATCCCTTTTCATCTCTCTGACGTTTGAAATGAAACCTGTATTTTTTTGGTTAATCATCGTTGATATGTTGTGAGAAAGTTGCAATTTTTATTTTTTTTTAAATGCTCGTTCCTTCTCAATTTGTGCCTTTTAATCAAATTGCAGAATTTTGTATCATAAACTGAAGAAAGGGAACGTACGTTTTTATTCTGCCAGTAACAAAAAAAATTTAACAAACTTTTACGGGATTAATTGAATTCAAAATGTATAATCAGTAGTCAGAAAGAATAACGTCGCATGGTGTAATTTGGCAAATATGAACTTGTAGGATGTTGACAAAGCTTTTTCTACTTTTACTGCGGCGGAGAGAGAAAGGCTATATCGGATGATTATTCAGGTAACTTTTGTACATTTCCAATGTCTATATTATGAGCTCTAGGCTTTATTAGAAACTTAGAGGTAGCGACCTTTTTTCTATTGGAAACAAAATCATATTGTTTCTACTGAGCCATGTTGTGCCTGTGCTCCCTTTTTCAGGTCATTAAATCGTTGCATGAAAATATAAAGGTAACGTTCTATACTTTTGACTATTTTTATTGAGCGGCAAGTTAACATCAAATCCTCACAGTTCGAAGTTTCTCTGTAATCTACTTGTTATCTACCCTACACTTTCAGACATGCTAATATTACTTGACTTGTGCATGAATGGTTTGTAGAAAAGCTGTTATAACTGAAAACTAAATGCCTTGATACCATGGCTGCTGCTGCAATATATAGCTGTTATAACTGATGTTACTATTTTCTATGGACTAGTGTATTGTTTAATCTAGTTGTAGTTAGATCATTTTCATGTAGAGTTTAGAGTTGATATGAAGAGGATTTCATCATTTAGTTGTGTTGGAACATCATTTTTATTATAATGTGTTCAATATATATTTTTTATATGGCTTGCATCATGAAATTTAAAACAACCGCTCTTTCTTGAAAAGAAACTATAGGTTGATTAAATCCGTGTTTTGGTTGGCTACTTCTTAATAGGCTTAACTGCTTAGATTGATGATAGATACTGCCAGAACACAATCAACTCCCAGCTGACAACGCTAGAGAGACATTCTACCTGCAGAATGATTATGTTTGTTAGCAATCTATAATCTAACTTTATATAATAATATGAAGCAGTCTTGAAATAATTTTTGCAATGAAAAAGTTGAGAGATTGCTAGAATTGCTAACTGAATGATGACATATTGGCCTGTGTGTTGCCTTTTCTGCCCAATAAAGTTTTGATTGCCAGTACATCTAAACATTTCTTGATGTTTGATGTAGAGATTTGGAGTTGTGTTGCTATTTGTCCTAATATTTAGAGCTGGACGATTTTCTAATAAAGCGAGGGATCTATTTCGTCATTCTAATAGTAGTATGAAAATAATATCAAACGTACGATACATTTACTGCGGTGATCAAGCACCCTATTGTAGAATTTGATTTACACTAGGGAATGCCACTCATGCCAATTTCTCCTTAGATCAAACTAAACTATAGGGTTAAACTGTAAAAATTCAGCACATTATTAGCAAATCAATTTTCATTAAGGTGTTATCTCCCTCACTGGGTGCAATGTTGCCTTCTCATTTCTCCTCCATCATCTTCACTGATGGTTTGTAGAAAATTAGTTTTGTTTGCTAAAGTTGCTTGGTGTACTACCTAATATCTACCTATAATTTGAAGTTTTTCCTGCTTCCTGACTTCTATTGACCTTGTAATTTTTTTAATATTGTAATATCAATCAGTTAAGCAAACAAATAAATCTTATTATCACCACTTCTTGGTTTCAAGCTATAGTAGATTTATGTCCTGATAGTTCTTCAAAATCTCTCCTTACTTGACTATTTGTCTTTTTTTCGTTATCATGTTTATTTTTTGCCTACTGAGTTTTTTCTGGTAACCTAGTGTAACTCTATGGTAATTATTTTAGTGATGCTTGTTTTTGTTAAAGGTTTTCAACATGTAACTGAGTTTCTTTTCTTTCATCTTACAGGATGAGTTTGAGTCTATATGTCTGGAAACACAGGTGCAATAAATATGCCTTCTGAAAAATTGCAGGTTATCGCAATTCAGTTTTTAAAGTTCCCATGTCTATGGGTTTTTGCTCGTCCTAGATTAGACTACTATATCCTTAACTGTCCTGCCTGACTCCCTTATGGTGCTATCTACATGCATTAATTACCATAATGCTTTGTAACATCGGTATATTTATAAATTGTGTGTGCCCCCCCCCCCCCCCCCCCAGCTTTTAAAAATGTCACTTAACCTCTCTAACTTTCGGGGCTTTCAACATCCTTCTAAACTGTGTAACCCAAATTCTTTTTCCTCATTTTTGATTTACTTGTTGGAGTTCTTTTACCCTTAAGTAATGGAGCAAGGGTATCCCTTATTTTTGTTTCACTTGTTGGAGTTCTATGTCAGTTAACATCACGGTGGAATTGAAACTTTACACAGACATTAATCAGATTTAAGATTCTGATTATGTATTTGACACTTCACTGGAAAAAGAGCCAGGTATCATTATGTCTCGCACATAAGAATTAAGATCTAATCATTTTCCTTGGCGAGGTAGCAAAATGGAAATGGGATGTCTATTCACCGAGTTTCTTCCACATTCACACATGAAAATGATGTAACTTACCTGGGATGTCTATTCATCACTTTATTGATATTCCATAGTTTAGTTTATTAGTTAAAATTAGGGCATTAGTTAAAATAAGGGCAGTATCTAATGTTATTTAATGCGGTAGTGGGTTGGTTTTGTTGCTAACATGATATTTGATACGTTTCTTTATTTTTTGCAGGGGATATAAAGACTTAAATAGGAGATGGCTTTGATATATGAATCTTTTGGAACGTACTTGTACTTGTGAATTGATCATATTTGATGGTTGTGAATTAATCATATTTTGATGGGTTGAAGTTATCTTGTAACTACTTGTTTTTTGAATGATTGGCTTAAAACATACGAATGCTTCATTATTATTCATTTTGATGATATCTTAATGTAGTGTGTTCTTATTCCATCTTTATTTTGGTTTATGTAACTGTGTTTGCTTATTGGTCAAATTTCTTGAAAAGTGCTAATATAGCCCTGTAAAACTGTTGTCGTAGCCCTATAAAAGTGTTGTCATAGCAAAGCAAAACGTTGCATTAGCTACAAAACAATTGTTGCCTTTGCTCCCTGATTTTGGAAAAACCGCTGCCCTTGTGTACGAAACCGTGACATTAGGTATCAAGAAACCATCGTTTGCAACTGTTGCATTTGCAATAACTGTTGCCTTTGTGTATGGAACCGCTACATTAGGCATCAATAAACCGTTACAGAAAACGTTGCATTTTGTGAAAACCGTTGCGTTAGCCTCGTCTTAGAAACCGTTGCGTTAGGTTTTGCAACCGCTGCCTTATAGCTAGGGCAACGGCAGCAATGAAGACAGTTTGCTAACCGCTGCGCTTGCGCAACTGCAACGGTTTAGATGCTAATGCGACAGTTATAAACCGTTGCGTTAGAGCAAATATGTGGTAGTGCCCTGTAGGCCTTTCTACCTGGGACAGTGAGTCAGGCTCACCAGAAGATACAGGAACAGGATCGGGACTCATCTCGCTTTCTCCACGCTCTCCTATATAGAGATGGAAAAGCGTGAGTTAATGTTCTGAATAATCAAGAGGATGGTTTACAGGGTAGATGTTACCTCCGTCACTAGCAGGATCATCACCGGCCAAATCCATATCAGATGCTTGTGAAGCTGCGCGCGGCTTGCGAGCTAATCTCTTCCGCCTAGCAGCAGGGACAATAATCGAAGGTCTCGCCTGGGGAGGATGACTGAACTCTTCTTCCTGGTCACCAATGGTCCCTAAAACATCAAACCATTGTCAGCTTTAATAATTCTGGAAAGCAGAAGAAGAAGATGAATGATTAACCTCGTTCGGAAAAGTCCTCGTAATCTTCAGGATTTCCGCCTGAAGCCTCGTCTGCAGAATGGAAGGTCCTCTTTCCCTCTTCATCAATCCGACGAGTCTTGTTCCGTATCCTCTGTGACCGAGCGTTCTCCCAAATCCTACGAGAATCATCCTGAGAAACTTCCTTGGCCTCTAGCTCTGCGATCGGCTTCACGGGGATAGTCTTATTAGCTGCTAACAACCACTTGTAGCTTAAGAAAGTGAGGTTCAACTGCCGATCAGCACTCGGGAGACTGAACTTAGCACCAGTACAGCCAGTCACGGTCCACAACCATGCACGGAGACCATCCACCAAACCGCCGTGAGCCCGAAGCTGCTGACGGGGATTCCCGACATAAAGCTGATCATAGCCAAACTGGCGAGCGAATCGGCAGGGTAGATATGGCTCTATGAAACACTGATCCCTCACCCGAAAAGTCAGATAACCTGGCCTAATGTTCACCAGCCAGTTAAATCAGCCGATGTCTAAGTGAGTTTGATACTCCCTCGGCCTCTCCTCATCTATCAAACAATCGCCGTATCGGCCGGAGAACTGCGGAAAGCAAGTGGAAAATGTCCAACACTTGTGGACCTGCAGCTGCTGTCTGATGTCAGAAAATCCGCGCCCCTCCCACTTGCCATTCTCAAGCAACTGTAGTAGGGGAACGGAGTGGTCTGTGGCGTTCGGTACCGACATCATGTCAAAACGGTGAAGGACGAACCAAGCCATCAAATAAGTGTACGGAAGCTCCGTCTTAATGGTGGGAATCTGACCCGACAAATCACTTTCCTTCCGTGTAAAGGCACCAGAAAGCTGTCGAAGTCCTCGATGAATGTTAGCCACCATCACCGGAAGAAGTGAAAGTTCTTTCTTGTAGGCGAGCTGAACTGCTGGGTAGAGCACTTCCAAGGGCAAGGCGTCGCCAGACTGATATGGAACCACGCATTTCTTTAACCAAATAGCGAGATAACCGGCAAGAAGAGTCATCGGTCGAATCGGTGCGGTTGCATGCCATAAGAATGATTTGAACTTGGTCCCTGCAGGAAAGCCACCCTCAGGACTGCTAGTGGTATAAGAATAAGCGTCAATCTTCTTCAGTAGACTGTTCACCCCTGAGGGAGTAAGTGTGGCCAACTCACAAATAGCCTCACCAGAATTACTCTCCAGATTCTTGAACAAATAGTTTGCAAACTGCTTCAGACTCAAGAATACCTTAGTCCTCTTTGCTAAAGGCTCAGACTGCGCCAAAGCAA
>BQKN01059971.1:0-24698 GCA_022839385.1 Asparagus kiusianus
TTGAGCCTAAATCATTATTTTGCGTATAAAATATATCCCTATGGCATATGATACAAGAAATCGGATGTTTCAGTTAATAAAAACTCACCCACGTTTTTATAATGTAGATCCAGATCTGGAGTTAGTGTTAAACATGGGTTTCTTGTGATTTTTTGTCTCCAATACATTTTTAAACATGTATAAATATGATTAGGGTCTTAATGTAAATAATTAAATGTTAATCTTTCGTTCCTGTTGATATACATGTGTTAAAATCGGATATATATTGCTCGACATGATGAAGAAGAACTGTAGTCTATCACTTTTGCAGATAATTATCGTAAGTAGAAAACTGAGGATTTTCTGCTCAGTCGACCAATAAGTCGACTCATTGGTCGACGTATGAGTCGACTAATGAGTCGACTGACGGGAAAGTTTTTAGTTTTGTGTTTTGTCTGGTCGACCAATGAGTTGACCAATCCTAGTCGACTCATGAGTCGACTGATGAGGAGATTTTCAGTTTTTTCTCAGTTTGGATCTGTTTGAGTTATTTCAGTTTAACTAAAACTATTTATGCTTGTTTATTGTTGTTGCGTGCTTTAATATGAATGAGGAGTCACCTCGAATACCTGATGTTCAAAATTTATGATTTATTTTGTATCTCTACACGTGAGATGACTTGCGGACACGAGTTTAAGTTTACACACCGAGGCGCGTGTTAAATTCGTATAGGTATATCTTTCCACCTATCTCATCGATATTTACACAGTTTGGTTAGTCCTCGTGTTGGACTATAATCCATTAAAGTCCTCGTGTTAGACTATAATCCATTTCAGTCCTCGTGTTGGACATTTACCTATTTGTCCGTGTGTTGGACATTAGTTTAGACCTTGAGTTGACACTTATACTTGTATAGACTGGACATGACACTTATATGAGTTGTGACATGACACCATAATTAAGTTCTGAGATGAGTTTGTCTTCTTTTATTATTGTTTCTCGTATTAGATTTTGGGTTTGGTATTTAGGGATTTATAATTTGAGATACAAGGTATATACATAAGGGTTTCCTTGTTTGGATTACTTCGCTCGACGTACCTATGCTCGTGTTGTAATTTCCTAAATACTAAAATCCTCTTATACGTAGGTAATTACAATTTGAGCTACATGGTATATACATGAGGGTTTCCTTATTTGGATTATTTTGCTCGACGTACTTATGCTCACGTTGTAATGATCTAAATAGGATCACTGATTTCATGTATATATATATATAAATATATATATATATATATATATATGTATTAACAGTATTTTCTGTATACAACGAGCCATTTCCCTTGGGGATAGTTATGATGTTGCTCGCTAGCGCTTTAACGCTTGTTATCCCTCCCCCTTTCAGGTAACGAGCCAGGAGCTCGGAGAGTCGCAGGTTGATGGCGATGCATTTTATTTTCAGTTGTCTATTTAGTTATATTTTCTTTTGAGCTCTACTGTAGAATTTTGTTTAGACATTTGAGAGTTTTATTCTAGAAGTTGTAAAGGCTATGTGCCTTATTTCCTCTTGTTAGATTTTTTGTATTTGAGACTTGTTGAGTACTTCAGTTTATTTTTTCAGACATTGACTTGTACTTCGGTATGCTAGATGATGGAATATTAATTTGATCTCTATTATTTCATCTGTTGATTCCTATATTACCTTTTTCTTGCTTTTGTACATACACCTTTTATTGACTCTACTAGAGAGGTAGTAATTGTGATGGTGAAACATGTTATTGCACGGTTTGGTACATGGCAGGTTTGACATTCTTGGATTCACCTTGGACTGCAGCCTCGTGTGAACCCAGGGGCGTCACACCCCCCAATTCGAAGTATTTCTTCAAAGTATTTCTAATCTCCAAACCAACCACTTTTTACAAAAAAAAATGTATGTTCGATCATCTGGATACACTGTTACTGAAGATGTGCTCCTTTGTCAAGTATTCATGGATATTTCTCAAGTTCCTATTATCGATAGAAACCAGTCTTGAGATGCATTTTGGTCTCGTGTGAAGGATAGATACAATGAACTTCGAGATCATAATTTTGAGGTTCGTACGAGCCGATCAGTTCGTTCTCGAATGGAAATCATAAGTAATGAAGTAAGGAAATTGAATGCGTGCTTGAGACAAGTAGAGAATCTGAATCCAAGTGGTGCTTCATATGAAGATATTGTAAGTATTCTATTAATTATCTTTTGAAATTTATTATTATTATTAAAATACATAATTTGATGTTCACTATAATTTGCAGTTAGTTCGAGCAAAGATGTTATTTACGCAAGAACCAAAGTACAAAAAAGGTTTCAACTTTGATAATGTCTGGAATATGGTTAAAAATTTTGAAAATTTTAAATATGATGTCCCCATAGCAAGAAAAGTTGGTCGAAGACAACCCTAAAGTATGAACTTCGACTCGTCACAATCAGATAATCCTACTCCGGAATCTCCTATATCAACATCTCCTGAACTGTCATCATTTACTCCACCTAAATGACCTATTGGGGTAAAAAAAGCCAAATTAAAAAGGAAAAATAATGATCATGAGTCAAGTGTAGTGGACTCAATCGACACAAATAACAACTTACTTATAGACAGGTTAGACAAGACAAGCTTGGACAGGCAAGTAGCATTTGATATCGAACGAGAAAAGATAGCCATGAAAAAAGATAGAGATGAATGGAAAATTATAATGAAAGATTTGAATTCCATTGTTGATCCAACCATACATGAGTACGTTCGAGCTCAACAAAGTTAAAATAATACAAAAAAGAAAATAACAAGAACAAGGGTCTGCTTCTAATTTTAGCAATTATTTCAATAATATTGGACACTCTGGATCCGATCTACCAGATTATTGAGAGTTGCATGTCCATCTTATGTAACGTTATATGTCTAGTTTATATTTTATGTTTTATTTTAATGTAGCTTTATATTATATGTGTCAGTTTTTATATGTTATGTATTTCACTTATGTAATTTATATTGGAATTATGTATTAGGATTACTCTTTATATTTTTAATTTGTATTTCATGAGACTTTAATTATAATGTCTAGATTTTAATATTATAATTAATAATAATGTCTTTTAAATTTTAACATTATTTTTATTTTTAAAAATAATTTATTTTGTCCAAATTATATAATTAGGGTAAAATTATAAAATTTAAATATTATTAGAGTTGTTTTATACATTTAAATAAAATAGTTAGGGTCAAATTATAAATACATAAAATTAAAAGGTAAAATAAAAGTTAAAAAATAAAAAATAAAAAAATAGTAATGGAGTGAGAAATAGTGCGATGCCATATTTGGCGTCGCACTGTTCATATCCGCTAAAATGCCGCAGAGAATGACGCTGGATTGGAGAACAAACACAGCGACAAATGGACTGTTTGCGGCATTTTATCGCTGTGTTGGAGATGGCCTTATAATTCATCCAGATGCTATATCACTTTTTCTGTACATATGAGTGTTGATGAAACTTTGATGTGCTCTTTTCAAATTCTAAAGCCTGAGAAAAAGAAGCCAAGATTTTGTACAACTACGGTATACAAAATAACAATTCCCTAACCAAACTTCCATAGTAAAATTATATGTACAACTTAGACTCCAAAAATTATATGAACAACATGCACTACAATAATTTAAGCGGTTGGGAGTGGTCAACATTAAAGGAGGAGAGGCAGTGGAAGTCGTCGATCTTGAAGGAGGAGATGGCGTCGAGGCGTACAAAAACTAGACTAAATAGTCATCAGCACTCATATGTACACAAATAGTGATATAGCATCTGAATGAAAAATTTAAACGGGAGAATCAAAGCTCGATGATTGTTATCGTGATCGATTTATTGTATTCTAGATTTAAAGGTATGAATTATGAGAGAGAGAGAGAGAGAGAGAGAGAGAGAGAGTATACATATGATAATTTATATTTGTATGTCTAATTATAAACTTACAATAATTAAATATACCTAATATTATATTATGTTTCTATTCATTTTATTTTCACAGTGAATGGATTGACAAATCTTTTGTCCATGTATACTATAAAGTTTTATATAAATCTGAGTGATAATAAGTATATTGTTCAAACTCAAGGGTATTTTATAAATTTTTGTGAAATAATATAATTCCCTTTCTATAAAATTTATTCGCAATTATTAGAATTATAAGTAATTATTTTACTTATCTTTTTTTACTTATCATTTTTCTCAGTTATATTGATGCGCCAACCCAATACTAAATTTTGGAAATTGGAACAAGATCACTAAGCACACAAATCAAATTTGAAATCGACAATGGTACAATTGATGACATTTTTAAAGTAAAGGAATTGAATGACAGTGATGTAAGTGATTATTAATTTATTTTAGTATTGAATTATTTTCTAAACTTTATATATATTCAAATTATAGTTTTTAATACTATATCAATATAAAAAGGGAAAATTGCTTCAAGGCCCCAAAAGTGAAAATTAATTGTACAACAGCCCCCTGTACTTTTTACTTTTTTGTATAAACACAAAATACACTGTAAAAGTGCCTTTCAGCCCCTCCAGCTCAGCAAAATGAGCTGTAATCCCCAGAAATCCAACTCTACCCTTCCTGCCCACTCCGCTATAGCCTCCGTGCGTTGGTGACGGTGCCCGTCCACTCCGCCACTATCGAGGCTTGCTCTCTCTCTCTCCTCTCTCCCTCTCGCACTCCGTCTCTTGCCCTCTCTCCGACGAAATACCCAAATCTGCACTCTAGGGTTAGGTCAGATTTGGATCGAAGATGGAGAAAAAATTAGCAAACAAATTTGAAGTTGTTCACCGTCCTCCACTACCGCTGCAACGTTAGGAACTTGCACTAATGAACAACGAGTGAGAAGACTCACCCTCGACCGAGGTTAAAGCATGCCCCTCACCAGCGTCGACTGGTGAAGATCCTTCCTCGCCTTTCAAGAAGTACGAAGACCCCCCTTTGCCATTTGAGACCGACCGTGTTACCGATTCTGTCACATCCTCTCCCACCTCTAAGTCTTCGTCCACCCATGCGTCATCATCAGGGAATGGCAGCACTGATGAAGCCATCCAGATATTGTTGAGTTTCCAAATGGGGGTAAGGAGAAAAAGGAAAATTACAAGTTCATAACAGACACCAAAGAAATCTATAAAGAAGTAAGATGATGTTATGTTTTCCAATTTAGATAGATGTTACAGATTAATGTTGGTGCATTGTGAACTATATGCTTGGATCTATGTAATTTAATATATTAATGTCAGGGCTGAATAAATGGCTGTTATGTTTTGTTATAAGCTACTAATGTTTCTTATAAACTATTAACTTTGGACATTGGTTGAAGGTATTGGTAGCTGATACCTGACTTTACACATGTGTTAAGTTTTATTGGTGGATAACAAGTTTGGCTATTGTTTGTTAAGGTGTATAGCGTAACTGTTATATTTCATCGTTGCATGTTAACTATTGGCTGTTGGATGTTAAGTTAAGTGGGGTTGATGTTAAATGTTAAATTTTAATACAGGAAAAGTCAGGTGCTTCTAAAATTAGACCTTCAGCTAGTTTCGTTGCATATTATAATTTTATGAAAGTCCTCGAACCGAGAATGTGGCAGTGTCATTGGGATGCATACCAAGGGTGTACATTTCAGGATTATGTAAAGTTTGGCCCCAGTAGTAGATTGACCTACACCGAAACTTGTATTGAGTCACTATTAGGGTAATGAAGTGGCGTTTTCTCTGCCTAATGCCAAAAGTGGGAGAGAAAAAGTTGTTAATTTTGATATGGACTAGGTGCATGAACACACAGGTTTCCCAATTGATGGTGGAAATAATTTACAATAATAGAGATTCTTCTCTAGGCTTTGAGTGGAGTATTTTGGTGAACATTTTACTAGAATTCCAAAGAAATTTGCGAAGAATATGCGGTGATATGTGGAAGGACAACTGAAATCTCTTGTTGAATCAAGAAAGGAGAAGGTATTGAGGATTTTATGTTACTGCAGATACTTTATCAATGTTCAATGATGCGGTGCCCTAGTAGTGTCCAAGGAATCCCAAGGCTCTTGTTCAAATATGCTAATTCAATTGAAAGAGTGAGGAATGTGGTCTGGGGGAAATACATCTATGATCAGACGAAGAAAGGAATTAAGATTCCTAGGGAAGGTCTGAACAGGTCAGGAGTTAGGTATGTACCTGGATGCATGCCTTTGAAGTTTGATCCCTGTAAGTTGGATTAAATGTTTTATATTATTGTGGTTAACATGTGCATGTGAACACTTGCATGTATTCTGTCAACTTAAGTTAAAAAACCATTAAGGTTAACTAGTTCATGTTGACTATTTTATGGTTCTGGTTAATTATATTTAGGTTCATGTTAACTATATTGTTGCCAGCGTTAAAGTTTGTATTGCTAGTGTTAACTATACTTCAGTTCAGTTCTGTTAACTATATTCATGTTTAAAAGATTAATAGTGCATACTAACTGATTAACATGTATTATTTGTTTACAGCTCTGGTACTATGAAATGATAGGGATTAAAAGATATGCCCTGAGCAATAGATTCAAGCCACCCCTCACTAACTGGGTGAAGATTGGTGAGAAGTCTGGATCTTTCCGAAAGGGCACAATAGTTGCCAAGGCTGGAAAAACTAGCATCCATGTTGTACATAAACCAATAGCCGAAATTAGCCCATAGGTAGAGAAATATCCACTAAGAAGGCCATTGATGAGGGAAGATGATCATACGAGGATTAGAAGTGAAGGGATTGAACCATAATTTCCAGTCGTAGGAAAGAAATAGACACGACTTTCGCCGAGAAAATTTACGGTGGGGAAGAAAGCAGCAGAAAGAAAGATGAAGATTGAAGAAGATAAGAAGGGTGAAAAGAAGGAAGAAGAGAAGGAAAGTGAGAAGAGATGGTCAATAGGTTTGGTAAGTTCTAAGATGCTAAATCATAGATGATTAAAGAACCTTTAATTTGTATGTGTTAACTGTAGTCCTTTAACTATTAACCTTTATAAGAAACATGTTAACTATTTCTTATTTCTAAATTATAGATTTTGTCAAAAGTCATTGATGATGCTTTCGAAAGAGAATATGAGATTGAGGCATTATCATTGAGGAGCAGCTGAAATTTTGGAGAAATGTTGCTAAAGTAAACCACAAAATATGTCGTACATTAAGGGTATCCAAGAAAATGTAGTGTTAAACCTTCATGAATGAGATTCATAGACTTAACAAAAAGGTTAACGGGTTGGAGGGATCTAGTGACATAGTAGATCCCTTGGTTTTAAAGGACAATGTGAAGAAGCTTATTGCACAGCAGATGAAAGGAAAGCCAACCGTGGAAGATGAGGACAAGTATGATGTCGATGGAGAAAACCTTGATAATGAGCTCGTATTTGAGGATGAAGAGGACAAGAATGGAGAGAGAGACGACATGACCAAGAATGAAGGGGTCGAGGAAGATAGTTAGGGGGAGAGAGCCTTATAGATAGGGGGAGTACCTATCTATGCTATAAGAAAATATTCAATTTTATTTGCTCTTGAATAATGGTTGTTTGTCATCATCAAAAAGGGGAAGATTGTTAGCCCTCTTATTCTGATGATGATTAACAAACACCATTATTGGTGCTTATTGCTTGTTGAGCTATATTATGTAGATTATAATTTTTCAAGCATATTTGTGCCAACGTTTGAGGATTAGATAGAACAAAGCTTTCAAGATGTGACGTCCCTGGTTTCACACAAGGCTACAGTCCAAGGTAAATCCAGAGATGTCAAACCTGCCATGCACACACATTGTGCATAAACACATTTCACCAATCACAGCAATATCCTCTAGTGGAATCAAATAGGAGTGTAGGTATAAAACAGGAAAAATAAGGGAATAAATGTAATAGACATGATATAGACAAGATATCTCATAAATAAAAAGATTTATGTCTCAACAGTAATACATTTTGTAACTAAAATAATGAGAATGTCAACATAAATCAACTAGAATCGTACTAAGTCACACTGCCTTTACAAAATGAGAATAAAACTCTAATGTCTGAATAAAACATAAAATCTACTGTGGAGCCTCTTAAAACTCATGTGTCGGCGACTATACAAGAACTCTGTCATCCTACGGTTCTCCATACCTTTGTACCGCCTGAAAGAAGAGCAAATAACAAAAAGAACCACTTAAAGAGCGTCAGAGTACTACAGCAAGATAACCTCCATCCTCCCCTAGGAGAAGGGCTGCTAGATGGAGTGGAGGCTCTATCTATTAAGCATAGTCTACCTAGATTTATTTTTCTCATATCTAATGGAGTTAATATTTAGACACCTACAAGACGAGACATGGTACGTCGAGTGAAATAATCCAAACAAGGAAACCCTCATGTATATACCATATGTCTCAAATTGTAGACACCTAAATATTAACACCGAACTAAGAAAAGACAATCTAATGGAATCAACAATTGAAAATCCACAACACGATACTTGTACGTCGAGCGAAATAATCCAAACAAGAAAACCCTCATATATATACCATATGTCTCAAGTTGTGAATTTCTAATCATCGATCCTAACTAAGAAGTAAAGAAAATAGTAAAAGAATTAAGACATCAACATCGTATTTATAATATCTTCCATTATCACTGGGGACATAGAATAAGATACCAACACATAATTTTTTATATTCTTAAAAGTAACGTATTTCGGTCATATAGTTCAATGATAGGTCATATTCATAACCGACATCTGCCATGCTTAGGCTATCAAGTAATTATCTCAGTACAACGAACTACCCTATAGGTATCCTGAACTATGCACACGGCTCATTAGTCTCATCGCGATCTCAGTGCGTAACATGAGTGTGGGACGGACTACCAAATAGGCATCCTAGAAATACGGCTCACAAGTCTCATCGCACCCTATTGCGGGACAGACGACTAGATCAAGCCTCCTAAAATCCTACTCAATAGTCTGTACATGTGGAATATCGACGCACTACCTCATGTAGTACTAAACTGAGCACATCAAGGATATCCACCTCATATATAAACTATGTATATCTGGTATGTCGATGCACAATCCCATATAGTACTGAGTTGTGCTTATCAACGACATCCAACATGTGTATGAACGATTACTACTCTATTATAAACAACCCAACTCTTGTCAAAATCCCTTTTTGGGATATTCATGTGTATGTATTGACATTGTACTTGTGTATTCGTAAATTTACATGTATAAGAGTGCGGCTCAAACCCCGCAAACACATCTCAAACATAACAAAACAAAACTCAGAAAATCAGTCTTAGTAGTCGACTACTAGCCTGAGTAGTCGACTACTCTGAGTTTAGCTAGAATATGGAAAATCGAACTAAGTGTGAGTAGTCGACTACTATACATATTAGTCGACTACTCTGCTATGTGAAAGTTTCTGTACGTGTAATGTATTTTGAGACAGAGTAGCCGACTACTCATCTTAGTAGTCGACTACTCTGCATGCAACTACAAACTAATATGCGCAAACAGGAAATTAGCTAAACAACTTGCACTTATGCAAACTAAAACAGGATTTACATGATTAGCCTACATTAAACAAAGATTAATATGATCATAAACATAGAATTATCTTGGTTCAATTAAAGTTAACATCTTCTTTAATAAATCTCTTCAATTAACCACATATAAGCAACATGATTATGAAAAAATGATGAAAACTACACATGAAAGATTTATATTTCATTTTAAAATCTGATTACAAAGCCTAGATATCACAACCCTAGGTGTTAGCGTGATAATATACAAGAAAAACTCAATTACTTATCAAATTAGGGTTTTCACATGGATTAAACTTAATTAAACAAGGTAAAAACAAAATTTATATTAACCCTAATGATCATGATCATATTTCTAATGTTAACAGCAAGAAAAACATCAGATCTAACATAGGTTACAGATCTATTATCAAAATCTACCTTTTTATTACATGAAAGCAAGAAAAGGCATGAAAACATCGATTTAATCACTTTAAATCTTGTAATTTCTAAGGGTGTAGGAACGGGTGAAGATAATCTTGCCTTAGAGTGTTGTTGGACTCCTCCACCACGTGTATGCAAGATCCCCCTTCAACCACGATCATAAAACTCCGCCTTCCTCTCGACAAACGCCTAGAAACTCTCTCAAAAACTCACAATTAGGATTAGGGTTTGAAGAGGAAGGTGGCTGGTGATAATCTCACCTGAAAGAGGGTAAAAAGAGCTTCAAAATGAGTATATATACGCATATATACAACTGGGTTCGAAACAAAACGAATTTGACCCGAAATGTAAAACCCTAAAAATTTGAATATTTTATGATAAATATGTTATATGGTGAAAAATAATATATTTTGATATTTAAATATGATAAGAATTGATTTGATATCAATTCAATATATATTTGTGAATATATGAGTGCATATGTGCAAGACATGCACAAAAGCCAAAAGAGAAATTTGAGATTTATGACCAGTTATGAGTTTCTATATTTTACGCACTGATACAGTTATAATCTAAGAAAGTGTAAAAGATCAAAGTTGTTGATCTCTTCAATATATTTTCAATAAATCTTAAATTACCTTATTCGGAGTTTGGACAAGAAAGTTATGGCCAATATATCGAACCCCAGCCTGTGTGCAGGTTTCTATACGGTTGACTGCGACCGTTGGGCGTGCAGACGCCAGGATTGTCTCGGTTTTGGGTTGGTTTTATTTATACAAAACCCGGGAGTAAACCTAAATATATATATCCATTTTGAAACCCTCAGAACCCTCTTTTAAACCCTAATATCCTCAGCTCCCTCCTCTCTCTCTCTCTTTCTCAAACCCTAAACCCCCTTATCTTTGGCGATTCTTGGAGGATTTTGGAGGAGCTGATATGAGATCCATTAGTGTTCAGTGAACGAGGATCGTTCTCACTTGTCTTTGGGAGTTCATAAGCACCCCTCAGGCGAGTTTCATCTCGCCCAATCCTACACCTATGTTTTAAACATTTTTAATAAAGTTTTCTTGTGTTTTATAAGCCTAAAATGCTATTTTATGTATAAAAATAGATCTTTATATTGTATGTTGCAAAAAGAATAAGTTTTTAGTTAATAAAGATCACCCATGAATTTCTTAATGCAGATCTAGATCTAAAAAATTTCCTAACAAGAGTTTTGAAAGAAAGATAATTGTTTTCATACGTGTTGATATGCATACATGTGTTTAAAAAGGTTTCTTTTTGTCTATAGTGATTAGATTGTATTTTTTTACATATTCTAGAAATACTAAATCATGTATATACGATTTGTAGTATATAGAATCGTCGTATAATGGCTTTTGAATCAACCTTGAGGAGCAGAAACCTGTAGAAAAGGTTTCTGTCTCTTCGCAGTCGACTGCTGGGGAATTTTATGCATGTTCATGTTGTTGCGTAAGTTTGTGTGGCTAGCGAGATGCCTAGGTTATATGGGATTATAATACACTAGGATTTGTGTATATGAGTTGACTACGGACACGAGTTTTAGATTCACTCACCGAGGCACGAGAGTGAGTAGTAAATATGCTGATTTTTTTATTACTTTCATGTTGAAGTCCTCATGTTGTACTATAATCCATTGAAGTTCTCGTGTTGGACTACAATCCATTGAAGTCCTCGTGTTAGACTATAATCCATTGAAGTCCTCGTGTTGGACTATAATCCATTACAGTCCTCGTGTTGGACTTTAAGCTTTTGTAGTTAATGTATTAGACATTTACCTATTTTTGTCCACGAGTTGGGCACGTATTTGACATCTGACAGGTCTTTGTTATTATGGTTGGAGATGGAGCTATATTTCTTTATTGCTCCACGTTGTAGTTTTTTGGGGGATTTGGTATTTAGCTATTTACAATTTGAGCTAACGGGAGACGTACCTATACTCGTGTTGTAAATTTCTAAATATCAAACCGTCATTTTATTTCGAAGTAGATGATTGACTATCTATATGTATTAATAGCTATTTTTCTTATTCTTCTAGCCCTTCCCCATGGGGTTAGTTGAGATGTTACTCGCTAGCGCTTGACGCTCGTTGTTTCCCCTCTTTTAGGTAACGAGCCAGGTGCACGGAGAGCCTTAGGTTGATGGAGTTGCTCTAGCAGTTATTTATCTATATTGTTAGTAGTTTATGTCAGAACTCCACAGTAGATGTGTATATGAACATTAGAGTTATTATTCTAGTTTTGTAAAGGTGATGTGCCTAAATGTCATTTCATTTGATTTCCTATGTCGAGGCACTTGTATTCAGTCAGATGTTATTTCTCTCAAAGATTGGTCTATTTATTTCAGTGGTAATGATTCCTTCAGAATATATGTCGTTTAGTATTTCTTCTGTATATTTTCTCTAGCCTATTTTGTACCTGCACCTGTTGTTGATTCTACTAGATAGATAGTAATTATGATGGTAAAACATACTATTACATGGTGTAGTGCATGACAGATTTAACATTCTTGGTTTCATCTTGGCTGTAGCCTTGTTGAAACCAGGAGCGTCACAGTTAGTATCAAAGCTCTAGTTCCAGTATCCTTAGGATCATCCTATGTCGAGTCGTAGAGTTAGTGTAGTGTTTCTTAAGATTCATTATAGAGTCCGCTAGAAATTTCTAGAATGAGTGAGGATGTTATATACGCGTATTCAAAAATTACGAATTTTTTTTTTGTGAGAGTATTCTTTGATATTAAAAGTATTTGCGTGAATGATATATGATAAGAATTTCTTATTTTTATGAATTCCATATATGTTTCGTTTGATATGCTTAGATGGCCGGACGTGGTAGACCTCGTACCCGGAGAGCTGGTCAGACAGAGCCATAGCAGGCTCCACCAAAGCCGCAGTAGGCTCCACCGAGCCGCAGCAGGCTCCTTAGTATTTGATAGACCTGATAGCTCCCATAGCCACTAGGATGGCAGCACTTGAGGAGCTTGTGACAAATCACATCACGCCACCACCACCAGTAGTTCCACTGCCGGTGATACCAGCTATTCTTATTGCGGAAAATTTCTTAGAAGACACACCCGTACCCACCCCACAGGTAGTTGCTGATAGAACTACAGAGAAGGAGGCTTGGCTCTGCTTAGTGGAAAGATACTAGAAGATGAGGGCACCGGAGTTTCAGGGATTATTAGATTCTCTTGTAGCACATAAGTGGAAGGAAGATGTGGGTAACACCCTTGAGATACTTAATGTGACTTATGTTCAGAAGCAGAGGCTAGCATCCTATAGTCTCAAAGGAGATGCAGGGAGATGGTACCGGCTACAGTTTACCCCAGAACAGAGGATGACCCTCACATGGGAGGACTTTGTCTATTTTTTCGATGAGTGGTATATCTCTTCCGTAGCACAGGCTGGGAAAGAGCTTGAGTTGTCCAGATTGACGCAGGGAGACACGTCAGTAACTGATTTCGACAGCAGATTTATGAGCCTACTTCACTTTACGGGCATGTGGCAGACTAGAGAACGCCAGGCACAGATGTTACTAGTAGGACTTCGCCCTAGCCTTCATCAATACCTCGTTTCTAGAATGTTCTACTCAGTTTGAGAGGTAGCTGATGCTACCACTTCATAGGAGAACGAGTCAGCTATGTTTCAGAAAGATAAGGAAGGGAATACTAAGGATAAGGGCAAGAACAAGAGGCCTTTTTCAGGACCCCAGCAGCAGCAGCAAGGCCTTCATAGGAGAGGACCCCAGTATGATCAGAGAGCGCCTCAGCAGCGCAAGTTTTATGTTGCATGTTTTTAAGTGTCACAAGATTGGCCACAGAGCATCAGACTGTCGCAGTGCACCAGTAGGAGCCCAGCAAGGGAAAGGACAGAATCAGCAACAGAACCAATTTTAGGTCCGAGGTCAGGGCCAGTAGATGAGACTCGAGGCACCACCAGTAGTTCTGATGATTGAGGGATAGTTTCGCGTAGTTCAGGAGGTCCCTTAGGGATAGGTAGTCCCATATGCTCCACTTCCAGCAACAGAGCAGCCTCAAGCCACTGGCAGAGTCTATGCGGTAGTCCTTCGTGATCATGGTGCGAGCGGGGCCGTAGTGGAGGGTACGTTCCTCGTGAACTCCTTTCACACCTGTATTGTTTTTGATTCAGGGGCTTCGCATTCTTTCATATCTTATGTATTTATGATTAGACTTCAGCTCGTAGCTCAGTCTCTAGACATTTCTTTGTTAGTTTCCACCCCTCTAGGTAAGATGTCGCTCTTGGAGAGCATTTGTAGAAGGTGTATTATCAGTTTAGATGAGTCTAAGTTCGTTGTCGATCTGATAGTGTTGCGCATGTTAGAGTTCGATATTATTCTTGGTATGGATTGGATATCTTCCTACCATGTCGGTATCGACTGTTTTGCAAAAACAGTCAATTTACGAGCGTCCGATGGGTCCGAGTTAGTTGTGGCAACCTCTCAGGGGAACCAGTTTGTGGAGTCATTACTGGCGTAGAAGAGGCGATGCTTCGGGATCAGAGTGTTGATATATGTGAGACTAGAGTTATCTTAGATTATCAGGATGTCTTTTAGGACATACCTGGGTTGCCTCCTATGAGAGAGGTTAAGTTTTGTATTGAGTTGCAGTCGGGCACAGCCTCGATATCCTGAGCACCCTATCGCATGGCACCTGCTGAGATGAGAGAGCTACAGACCCAGTTGGATGAGTTGTTAGTTCAGGGCTTTATTCATCGGAGTCATTCTCCATGGGGAGCGTCGGTCCTCTTAGTGAAGAAGAAGGATGGTAGTATGCGATTATGTATCGACTGTCGTGAGTTGGACAAAGTCACTATCCGTAATAGATATTCTTTGCCTCGGATTGATGACTTGTTCGACCAGTTGCAGGGAGCGTAGTATTTCTCGAAGATTGATCTTCGTTTTGGTTATCATCAGCTACTGGTTCGGGAGATGGATATTCCCAAGACCACCTTTCTGACTCGATATGGGTCCTTCGAGTTTTTGGTCATGCTATTTGGGTTGACCAATGCACCTGCAGTATTCATGGATTTGATGAACCAGGTCTTTTGTCTATATTTGTACCAATTCATGAATGTATTTATCGATGATATTCTCATCTATTCGAGATCGGAGTCAGAGCACGAGCAGCATCTACGTTTGGCTTTGCAGACTTTGAGGGAGCATCAGCTATATGCTAAGTTTAGCAAGTGTGAGTTTTGGATTTCTGAGGTCAGGTTTCTTGGCCATATTGTCAGCAGAGAGGGCATAGCAGTGGACCCAGCTAAGGTTTCAACAGTACTTGATTGGGAACCACCAAAGATGGTTACCGAGATTCATAGCTTTTTGGGGTTAGCTGGCTATTACAGGAAGTTTATTCAGGACTTCTTGAAGATTGCGATGCTACTTACACGCCTTACGAAGAAGGGTGTACAGTTTACTTGGAGCACGAAGTGCCAGAAGGCCTTTGTAAGTTGACTACGGCGCCAGTCCTTACTATTCTGAGCAGTGACAGGACATTTGTCGTATACACAGATGCGTTATTAGTAGGTTTGGGAGGTGTTTTGATGCAAACTCAGAGTGTAGTAGCACACATCTTACGACAGCTAAGGGTACATGAGCAGAACTACCCCACTCATGATTTGGAGTTAGCAGCGGTAGTATTCGCACTAAAGGCATGGAGACACTATTTGTATGAAGTTCAGTTCGAGAAATTCACAGATCACTAGAGTCTGAAGTACCTATTCTTCCAGAAGGAACTCAATCAGAGACAACGATGATGAATTGAGTTCATCAAGGACTACGAGTTCGCAATTCAGTATCACCCAGGTAAGGCGAACGTCATAGCAGATGCTTTGAGGAGGAAGCGTCGACATTGGGTTGTGACCATGAGGTGCTCATTGTATCAAGATCTTCTCACTCTTAGCTAGTTCAATTTTAGGCCAGAGATTGGTGGGACCAACACATACTTGGGAGCTATATTAGTACAACCATCTTCGAGGGACAGAGTAATCAGAGCTTAGTTAGAGGACTCTTAGATTCAAATCTGGAAGGAAGAGATTTCCAAAGAGCCCAAGGAAGATTAGACTATTGGAGCAGATGGAGGCCTTCGAATGAAGGGTCGATTGGTTATGCCAGCTAGTGTAGAGCTGAAGAAGGAGTTGTTTGATGAAGCACATCGTACCCGATATAAAGTGCATCCAGGAACCACTAAGATGTACAAGAACTTGAGGAGACACTTTTGGTTGAGTGGTATGCGTACGGAGATTGCAGAATATGTGGCTAAGTGCTTCACCTGCCAGTAAGTGAAGGCAGAATACCAGAGACCAGCAGGGACACTTCAGCCTTTACCCATCCTAGAATGGAAATGGGCGGACATTTCTATGAACTTCATTGTAGGGTTGCCAAAGTCGAAGAAGGGGAACAATTCAGTTTGGTGATAGTGGATCAGTTGACGAAGTCGGCATATTTTATTCCAGTGAGGACTACTTATACCGCCGAGATATATGCGATGATATTTATCTGGGAGATAGTTCGACTTCACGGAGTTCTAGATACAATTGTATCAGATCAAGGCTTAGTGTTCACCTCGCACTTTTGGAGGAGTTTCCAAGATTCATTCGATGGCAGGTTATTACACAGCAGTGTATTCCACCCTCAGACAGACAGTCAGACAGAGAGAGTGAACCAGGTGTTGGAGGACATGTTGCCGGCTTGTATCATTATTTTCAAGGCAGCTGGGAGGATCATATTCCATTGATAAAGTTCGCTTATAGCAATAGTTATCAAGCGACAATTGGTATAGCCCTGTATGAGGCATTGTACGTGAGACCCTGTAGATCCCCTATATGTTGGGCAGAGCCGAAGGATAGCTTGTTGCTTGGACCAGAGCTAGTGAGGCAAACTACCGAGAAGGTAGCATTGATCAGGGAACGTATTCTAGCTACTCAGAGTCGGCAGAAGAGCTATGCGGATCATAGACGGCGACCTTTAGAGTTTTAGATGAGAGATTGTGTCATGCTGAAGGTATCGCCGATGAAAGGTGTTCAGCGATTTGGCAGACGGGGAAAGCTTGCCCCGAGATATATTAACCCTTTTAAGATTGTTGAGCGTATTAGGGATGTTTCATATAGACTAGATCTTCCAGCATCGATGTCTAGTGTGCACGATGTATTTTATATTTCAATACTCAAGAAGCACTTGCATGATGAGGAGAGACAACGAGTATTAGATACTCTGGAGATTGAGCTTCAGGATGATTTGTTTACTATTGAGATCCTAGTTTGTATACTTACTAGAGAAGATAAAAGACTTAGAAACAAGGTGATTCCTTTGGTGATGGTCCAATAGAACCGGAAAGGATCTGAGGAGATTTCTTGGGAACGCGAAGAGGATATGCATCACGACTACCCATACCTGTTTGAACAGGTAAATTGTTTGGATTATGTTTTTCTTATGGTTTATGATGATTTTAGGATAGTCATATTTATCTTTAACACTAGAATGGGGTATTATCACTTAATCCTTAATCATTTAGAATACATAGTATATATATGGGAGGTTTCTTGTTTGGATTTTTCATCCGACGTACTAGTTCCGTTTAGTTAGGGGTTAAGTGGGAGTATCCGTATTTTAGATTGTTAAGCATAGATATTGCTAGTGATTCATATCTAGGGATTAATGGTATGATATGTATACGGGAGGGTTTTTTGTCTGGATTATCCCCTCTTAGTGATTTTCTCATATTATTAATTCCTAAGATACGTTGCAGAATTTTGAGGACGAAATTCTTTTAAGGGGGGACGAATGTAAAACCCTAAAAATTTGAATACTTTATGATAAACAATGATAAATATGTTATATGGTGAAAGATAATATATTTTGATGTTTGAATATGATAAGAATTGATTTGAGATCAATTCAATATATATTTGTGAATATATGATTGCATATGTACAAGACATGCACAAAGGCCAAAAGAGAAATCTGAGACTTATGACCAGTTATGAGTTTATATATTTTACACACTTATGTAGTTAGAATCTGAGAAAGGGTAAAAGATCAAAGTTGTAGGTCTCTTTAATATATTTCCAACAAATCTTAAATAACCTCATTCGGAGGTCATACGAGAAAGTTATAGCCAATATATCGAACCCCAGCCTGTGTGCAGGTTTCTATATGGTCGACAGCGACCGCTGGGCGTGCAGACGCCAGGATTGTCTCTGTTTCGGGTTGGTTTTATTTTTACTAAACCCGGGAGTATACCTAAGTATATATATCCATTTTAAAGCTCTCAGAACCCTCTTTTAAACCCTAATAGCCTCAGCCCCCTCCTCTCTCTCTCTCAAACCATAAACCCCCTTTCTTTGGCGAATTTTGGAGGATTTTGGAGGAGCTAACGCGAGATCCATCGGTGTTCAGCGAAGGAGGATCATTTTTACTCGTCTTTGGGAGTTCATCAACACCCCTCAGGTGAGTTTCATCTCGTTCAATCCTACACCTATGTTTTAAACGTTTTTAATAAAGTTTTCCTGTGTTTTATGAGCCTAAAATGCTATTTTATGTATAAAGATAGATATTTATATTATATGTTACAAAAAGAATAAGTTTTTAGTTAATTAAAATCACCCACAAATTTCTTAATGCAGATCTAGATTTGAAAATTTTCCTAACAAGAGTTTTGAAAGAAAGATAATTGTTTTCAAATGTGTTGACATGCATACATGTGTTTAAAAAGGTTTCTTTTTGTCTATAGTGATTAGATTGTATTTTTTTACATATTTTAGAAATGCTAAATCACGTATATAGGATTTGTAGTGTATAGAATCGTCGTATAATAGTTTTTGAATCAACCTCGAGGAGCAGAAACCTGTAGAAAAGGTTTCTGTCTCTTCGCGGTCGACCGCTAGGGAATTTTCTACATGTACATGTTGTTGCATAAGTTTGTGTGGCTGACGAGACACCTAGGTTATATGGGATTATAATATACTGGGATTTGTGTATATGAGTTGACTACGGACACGAGTTTTAGATTCACTCACTGAGGCACGAGAGTGAGTAGTAAATATGCTAATTTTTTTTATATTACTTTCATGTTGAAGTCCTCGTGTTGGACTGTAGTCCATAGAAGTCCTCGTGTTGGACTATAATCCATTAAAGTCCTCGTGCTGGACTATAATCCATTGAAGTCCTCGTGTTGGACATTAAGCTTTTGCAGTTTATGTATTGGACATTTACCTATTTCAATCCACGAGTTGGGCACGTATTTGACATCTGATAGGTCATTGATATTATGGTTAGAGATGGAGCTATATTTCTTTATTTATCCACGTTGTAGTTTCTTTTTGGGATTTGGTATTTAGCTATTTACGATTTGAGCTAACGGGAGACGTATCTATGCTCGTGTTATAAATTTCTAAATATCTAACCTCCATTTTATTTTGGAGTAGATGATTGACTATCTATATGTATTAATAACTATTTTTCTTATTCTTCTAGCCCTTCCCCCTAGGGTTAGTTGAGATGTTACTCGTTAGTGCTTGACGCTCGTTGTTTCCTCTCTTTTAGGTAACGAGCCAGGTGCACGGAGAGCCGTAGGTTGATGGTGTTGCTCTAGCAGTTATTTATCTATATTATTAGTAGTTTATGTCAGAACTCCACAGTGGATGTGTTTATGAACATTTGAGTTATTATTCTAGTTTTCTAAAGGTGATGTGCCTAAATGTCATTTCACTTGATTTCCTATGTCGAGACACTTGTATTCAGTCAGATGTTATTTCTCTCAGAGATTGGTCTATTTATTTCAGTGGTGATGATTCCTTCAGAATATATGTCGTTTAGTATTTCTTCTATATATTTTCTCTAGTCTGTTTTGTACCTACACCAGTTGTTGATTCTACTAGATAGATAGTAATTCTGATGGTGAAACATGCTATTGCACGGTATAGTGCATGGCACGTTTGACATTCTTGGTTTCACATTGGACTGTAGCCTTGTTGAAACCAGGGGCGTCACACGAAACCTGAAAGAAATCTGGAAACAGACTAACTAGTCGACTACTAAGCTTAGTAGTCGACTACTAAGACTCAAATCAGCTTGTTTAGAAAAATAAGTTTTCGGTACTTTGGCCGTAACTTTTCCGTCCGACCTCAGAATGAGGTGATTTAAGATGATTTGGAAAGCTGTTGAAAAGACCTACAACTTTTGTCTAAGTTTTCCAAGATTCAATCTATATCTATGTGTAAAACATGAATGCTCTTAACTGGTCGATTTTTCCAGATTCAGGCTCGTGCATGTCGTGCATGTTTCTCATCCGTACTCACATATATAATTTGATTTGATCTCAAATCAAGTCCTAGCATACTCAAACATCAATACATATGTTATTTATAACCATATAACATATTTATTATTATTTATCATAATATATTCAAATTTACATGGTTTTACATTCTTCTCCCCTTAAAAGAATTTCGTCCCTGAAATTACGTAATCGTATCTTAGGGATTAATAACATGAGAAAAGAACCAAGATGAGATAATCCAGACAAGGAAACCCTCCCATACACATCTCGTACCATTAATCCCCAGATTTGAAACATGAAAATATCTACACTTAACTATCTAGAATGCGAATACTCCCACTTAACTCCTAACTAAACGGAACTAGTACGTCGGGCAAAAAATCCAAATAAGGAACCCCCCATATATATACCTTATGTTCCGAATGATTATGAGCTAAGTGTTAGTACCCCATTCTAGTGTTATATGTAAATATGACCATATAATCATAAACATGAGCAACTCAAAATAAATCAATCAATTTATCTGTTCAAACAGGTGCGAGTAGTCGCGATGTATTACATCTTCGCGCTCCCTAAAATTCTCCTCGATATCTATACTTAACAGTCTAGAATGTAAATACTCTTACTTAACCCCTAACTAAACGAAACTAGTACATCGGGCGAAAAATCCAAATAAGAAACTCCCCATATATATACCATGTGTTCTGAATAATTAGGAGCTAAGTGCTAATACCACCATTCTAGCATTAAGTACAGATATGAGTATATAGATAATCATAAACACAGACAGATCATAGTCAAACAATTTACTTTCTCAAATAGATGTGAGTCATCGTGATGCATATCCTCATCACAACCCCCAAGAAGCCTTCCCAGCTCCTTTCCGGTTTCATTGAACTTTGACTATATGAATCACTTTGTTTCTAAGTCTTTTGTCCTCCTTGGCAAGAATACACACAAGAATTTCAATAGTAATCAAATCATCATGAATTTCAATCTCTGGCACGTCTAATACTCGCTATTGCTCCTCGTCGCATAGATGTTTCTTAAGCATCGAAACATGGAAGACATCGTGTATATGCGACATTGATGTTGAAAGATCTAGCTGATATGAAACGGCTCCAATGCTCTCCACTGTCCTAAACGGAACAATATACCTCGGGATAAGCTTTCCCCGTCTATCAAATCGCTGAACTCCCTTCATGGGTGACACTTTCAATAATACATAGTTCCTAACCTGGAACTCTAATGACCGTCGTCTCTAATCTGCATAACTCTTCTGATAACTTTACACTATAAGAATGCACTCCCGAATGACTGCTGTTCGCGGGAAAATTCGTTGCTTCTTTCATTGTTGATTCCATTGTCATCTTAAAATAACAACTTTTTGTGTTACAAAGATCCGGTCTTTTTATAAGATCCGGTTACAAGAAATCAAATAAAAATAAATGAAAAATTACAACTTTGTTTCCTTATTTGTCGAACAAATCACGAGCTCCTGTTATCCGGTCACTCGCTTGCGTGGGTTGTTTGCCTACGCCGGGGTTGTTTGCCGTGGACCACCGCGAGATCTAGATCCGGTCGGATCTACGTAGTATTACGGGTATTATCCCACCAAGGAGATAATAGCCGGGAGGGATTGTTTCACCAAGGAAACAACCGCTCGAATCTCGGGATCAAAGAACCAAGCTTTGATCCGGAGTGTACCTACGTAGATTTGAGATCTGAGATCCGGTTCCTCTCGAACACCTGCCTTATTTGACGTTGATAATCGCCGAGCACCGGATCTGAATGAGAAAGTCTTCAAAGCCTTAAAGTTCTGATCTTTTTTAGATCTGAGTCTCCAATTCAGTAGGGCTTCGCCTCCTCCAAAATCCAACATCTTCAACAAATGAACAGAAGGCCTATTTATAGGCACTCAGAACTGTGCCCGCGCACAGCTCTGAGCCTAGCCACCCATGGGTGGCTCAACCTTGGCCGAGCCACCCTGGGGTGGCTCGGTTTCGGCCGAGTCCCCCGGGTGTTTGTCCGTTTCGTCGTTTTCCGTTGTTTCCGGTTCCGGTTCTGTGGTTGATTGATTTGGAAACGACTCGTTGACTTGATTCCAGATTTGGCAGTAAATCCTCCTTGGTGTTTGAGTTCGAATCCTCTCTTGATTGAATGACTCGTTGATTCCCCGAACCGTTGGATTGATTCCGCACGCGAATGGATGCATTCCGTTGTTCGCGTGCGGTTCGTTAGCTTCGTAGCCTCGTTAGTTCGCTTCGTCACGTATCGTTCGGCGTTGTGGGCTAATGCTTTGTTTGGATACGTCGCCCGATGATCCGTTTGTTGAATCGGCGTCGTCGAGCTGTGATAAGGGACCTATAGGCAATTTTATACGCCTACAGATACCCCCTCCAAAGTATTTCAGCCTCGTTCTTTTATAGAAGAGTCTGGAATACTTTGGATGTGAATGTCCCATCATTCGATCGGTAACGACGAGACATTTGGAGTGGCTTCCGTTCTTGATTCCTTCAGTCCTCCAGGCTATTCGGTGCTTTGTCGAATGTCTGCAAAGGTTCTGGTGCTGCATTTATTGTCTGACCGTCTGTCGGAATTTTGAACTTGAAGTCGATTCTTGATTTCTTGACTTTTTAGCTCGAGTTGGTTGCTTCAACATAGAACTGATCATCGATTGACGGCGTTGAATCTTCATTTACAACGCGTTGTCCGGCGTTTAAACTTCATTGCGACGCGTTGTCCGGCGTCCAGGCTTCATTGTGACGTATTGTTCGACGTCTGACACAGTTTATACTCGTACGTCTGCTGGAGTATACACAGTTTAAGCTCTTAAGGTATTGGAGCGTGGCGGATACTCGAGTCACGAGACCAACCCATAGAATTGATGCGTCAATGACTCGTACTTATAGAATTTTTGGCAAATTCTCAGCCATCAACGGATTTGATGAGCCTTTACCGACTACCATTTGAGTCGGGCTAGCATGCGGATTGTCTGAATCCGTTCCGCATGTAACGTTAAGCTAAAAGAGTTAACCCTTTTAGTGCTACGATGTTGAATACGTAGACTTCGTCTTTCTCCTGTGAAAAGACTAAACAGCAACGTGTATGAGACGTTGACTTAGGATTTTTGGCAAATCCTCAGTCTTCAACGGATTTGATGTGCTCTTACCGATTATCATTTGAATCGGGCTTACATGCGGATTGTTTAAATCCGTTCCGCATGTGACGTTGTGCTAAAGGAATGAACTCCTTTAGACTTTGTGCTATGATGTTGAATACATAGACTTTACCATTTGTTACGGGAATAGGTTACCCGGCGACGCGTGTTAGGCGTTGACTTTAGGATTTTTGGCTAACCCTCAGCCCTCAACGGATTTGATTAGCCTTTACCGACTACCGTTTGAGTCGGGCTAGCATGCGAATTATTTAAATCCGTTCGCATGTAACGTTTTGCTCAGAGATTGAATTCTCTGAGACTTTGTGCTATGATATCGAATACATAGACTTCGCCATTGTTACGGGAATAGGCTACCCGGCGACACGTGTGAGGCGCTGACTTATCCCTACTTAGGCTTCGGGATAAAATTTCCTAGAATCGAACTCTGGTATCTTTTTCAATCGGAAAAAGACTAAACCGGCGACGCGTGTTAGGCATCGACTTATCCTTTCTTAGGATTCAGGATGAAATTTCCCATGCGTGTAAGGCATGGTTTTGGGTGTCATTAATAACAACCTGCCACAATGTTGAATATGTGGACGAGTGTTCTTTTTAATGGTTAAGAACTAACCAGCAGCGCGTGTTAGGCGCAGACTTATCCTTGCTTAGGTTTTAGGATAAAATACCCCAGAATCGAACTCTGGTGTCTTTTTCTACGGAAAAAGACTAAACCGGCAGCGCGTGTTAGGCGCAGACTTATCCCTGCTTAGGATTCGGGATAAACTTCCTAGGATGAATCCTAAATTCTTAGAAAAGGATTGGTGTGGGAAGGAAGAATTTTATATTCTATTTCCCGAACAAGGAAAGGAGACTTGAGGTGGGATCTCCACCCTCAGAATCCGGAAAGATGAAACTGAGAGTGGGATCTCCACTCCGAGAATCGAAAAGATTCGGATAACCCTAACTGTCGGAAGATTTGATTATCGAACTAAAGATGAATTTCTCGTTTATCGAGAGTGAATTATGGTTTTGGTCTTAACTGTAGGAAGGTTTGACCAAGCGAGAGTTTGAGATGACCCTAACTGTAGGAAGGTTTGATCACTCGATTTGAAAGTGGACCTCTCGTTCATTGAAGGAATCGAGAGGGGATTTTGGTTTTGTGGTCCTATAGGAAGGTTTGACCAAATGGGGGGTTTGAGACGATCCTAACTGTAG
>BQKN01059971.1:24708-36746 GCA_022839385.1 Asparagus kiusianus
GTGGACCTCTCGTTCATTGGAGGAATCGAGAGGGGATTTTGGTTTTGGTCCTAACTGTAGGAAGGTTTGACCAAACGAAAAGTGAGAGTGAGAGTACAAATCACTGTAGGAATGTTGATTCGTACAAATCACTCAAAGGGGGTCCCTGATGTTAAGTGATAAGGACTTAACACAAAGGGTTTTGACAATTGGTCAATGATTGATAGACCAAAATTCTTTCCTGTTTAATCGAGTGTTCGAAAATTAGGAGTTTAGTGTTTATCACTTTATTCATAATGACCGGGTTATCCCTAAGAATATTACATTTAACATTCTTCCGGGAACTTCTCGTTACCTGAATTATCCACCCCCAGCTTTCTTTACAAAACCGGGTGTATCATTGAATTAGATGCACGATCGGGTTATCCTTAAGAACACCACGCGTGGCACTCTTCAGGAACTTCCCGTGGAAGAAAGGAAATAGTTTAGACTCTTATACCTATTGGAGTATCAGGGAGCAGTTTAACCTCTTATACCGGTCGGAGGATTGAGAAGCAGTTTATACTCATATACTCTTCGGAGTGTTAAGAAGCAGTTTATACTCTTATACTTTTCGGAGTGTTGAGAAATAGTTTATACTCATATACTCTTTGGAGTTTCAGGAAACAGTTTATACTCTTATACCGGTCGGAGTTTTGCCGTTTTTAACTGGCTAACTCTAGCGTTATGACACCGGCTTCAACCAAGGTTTGGATGCTATTCTTGAGTGTAAAGCATGCCTTGGTTGGGTGAAGGATCCTCCTGTGGTATGCGCAGTACTTTGGATCCGCAATATCATCAGCTTCCTCCTGATTCGTGATCGGTGGGAGCTTGATCTTGTTATTGTCAAGGAGAGATTTGAAGATGGCTGGAACATCTTCGTCCTTGAAGGAGTACTCTTTTTGAGGCCTCTGATCCGAAGTCTTTTGCTGCCTCCGGGACTGCTGTTGCAATGTTTGATTAGCATCGACAGTCGTTGCGGGTGTCTTGCCCTTACCACGGGAGGCGAAGTTCGAGTTCGGAGGATTTGTTATCGATTGACTCCTCTCGGCCTTCTTCCTTCGGAGGAAGCGTTCGGCTTGTTCCCCTCGGACCTTTAAGTCTTTCCAAGTATTGGACGGTGCTGTCCTTATTGCTTCCAACACGTCCAATGCGAGGTTGTTGTGGCAAGTCTGGAGAATGAACTCCTCGGTGATCGGGTCCCGGCAATTCAACGCTTTGTTCCGGAACCTCTTGACGAAGGTTTCGACCGGTTCCCCGTCCTTTTGTTTCTCGTCGAGCAGCGTTCCGATGGATATCTCGGTGTCGTCGTCGAAGAAGTTAGCGAGGAATTTTGTCTCCATGTCATCCCAGCTATTCACGCTTCCTGGCTTGAGGCGGCGATACCAATCGAAGGCGGCTCCGCAAAGAGTGCCAACGAATGACCGCACCATCAGAGGCTCATTACCAGAGATGACACCCAGGTGCGATTTGAAATAAATCAAATGCTGAGTGGGGGAACCCTTCCCATCGAACGGCGTGAAGTTGATTAGACTAAACTTCGCCGGATAGGGGATTGATTCCCACTCTCTTGGGTATGGACAAGGAATGCCCGTTTTCTTCACCTCTTGAGCAGAAATCAATGTATTGATCTTGCTTTCGAGGTTTTTGATTTTCAAGTTTTCACCTGTACCTTCATTGGCATCCTCGTTACCACCCCCTGCATTGATGGGAGGGTTATTGGCATTATGAGTTTCATTTGCACCCGTGTCCTCATTTTCCAGATTGTTCTGGTTACGACGACTTGTTTCACCTTGTTGGTTTCTCAATGCCTGGATTTGTTGCTCATGCATCTCTCTCATAGTCTGCATGGCCATCTGCATCTCGAGCCTGAAGGTCTCTTGCTGTTTAGCTATGGCCTCTTCGAGCATCTTGGCCACTTGTTCCGCGCTTATCATTAGTGACTCGCGGGGTTCCCCTTCACTGGATACCGTATTATCTGATGCAACCGCAGAGCAGGCATCCGATTCTTCATCTTCTGAAGGTGGTCTTGTCCGAACCCTACCATACGTCCTTCGTGCGATGGCTCCGGATTGCAAATGGGTTAGACGCTGGGATGCATTCAGAATCGACTCGAGATCATCCCGTGCCAATCTCCCCTTGTTGGTCATGTTAGTAGTGACTCTTGGAAATTCTCCATCTTCAACCACCGCTCTCCTTCGTCGGAAATGCCTAGGCCTTGGCTTTGGCGTTTCAATGCTGAGCCTTTCGAACACTGAGACTCTCTCGGGGACTACCTTGACGCAATTGCATTCCGATAGTACCGCCCGAATGAGTTTGGAACAGGGGCATTGAGTTTCGAGCCTACGAGGACTTCTCTTTCTGGCTCTGCTCGTACCCCCGGCACGATAGTACAGCTCGTCCGTATGAAAGTCGGAGCAACCTATCGTGTGTTGATACAATCTCTCAGGTATAACGTCACCGTCATTGGATGACAACGTTTCCTTCTGAGGGTAAATTACCTTCTTTGGGCCTTCCAGAGTCACACGCCTCGAAACGCGCCTTTGTGGGCGTGAATCTTCAGCGGGCTCCTGCACCTCGATGCGCAAAGTTGTGCGCTTGGGTGCCACGATTTTTTCCAAATGTTGAGGGTTGCGGCGACCCCCAGCATGCTGAATCGTTTGGGACTTCTTCATTGGCCCCAACCGTTCTTGGACTGGAGCTTTGCCTCGTTCCTTGGGAAGTGGACCGAGGCGCTCCAAAACTGATTTCCTTCTTTGGGATGGTCCCGCGGGATTTCCCGAAGTAGTTGTGGAAATCACCGGCGATTTGGGTTGGTTCGCCGGAGGTTGAACTTTTGACGGTTGCGATCGTTGTTCCTTGGTCTGAACCGTCACTTCAGACTTCGGTCTCCAAACTTTGCGGGTTGATGGCGGCTTCTTAGCCACCTCCTTCTGCAACCTTTTACGGGCTTCTCGTACTTGAGCCCGTGCTTGCGCTGACATCGCGCGGCGCTTGCGAATGCGCTCTTCCAATGTCGAGCGGTTCCGTTTAACGCGGATCCATTCGTTGATTGGCGGCTTGGAAGAGCTGTCACTCATCGGTTGTTGAGGCTGTTTGCCTCTTCTGTTTTTCAGCTCCGCCTTGTAGCGGACTCCGTCAACAGACTCCATTGCCTTTACGAATTGTTTCGCGAGGCATTGACGTTGCCTTTGGCAGGCTCTCTTTGAGAGAGTCACCACGCCCTCGGTAACGGGAGATTTGGCCAGAGCAGATCTGACCTGGTTGGAAGTTGGAGAGATCTCACCCAATGCAGCTTCGGCATCCAGCGGGGCGAGATCTTCGTTGGTGTTTTCGACATCTTCATACCAACGAATTTTTCTCCTGGAGGAGAACTTCTTAGAATTGCGGGGGGAGGTTGATCCGGACGAGGACACGTACTCCTCGAACTTCTGCTGGTCGAACTCGTACTCGACCTCCTCCACGACCGGGATCAAGATCCGCGGCTGCGACGCTCCGATCTTGGCAGCGAGATCGGTGGCTCCCACTGTGGTCGCCAGATTGTTCGCGGGAAAATTCGTTGCTTCTTTCATTGTTGATTCCATTGTCATCTTAAAATAACAACTTTTTGTGTTACAAAGATCCGGTCTTTTTATAAGATCCGGTTACAAGAAATCAAATAAAAATAAATGAAAAATTACAACTTTGTTTCCTTATTTGTCGAACAAATCACGAGCTCCTGTTATCCGGTCACTCGCTTGCGTGGGTTGTTTGCATGTGCCGGGGTTGTTTGCCGTGGACCACCGCGAGATCTAGATCCGGTCGGATCTACGCAGTATTACGGGTATTATCCCACCAAGGAGATAATAGCCGAGAGAGATTGTTTCACCAAGGAAACAACCGCTCGAATCTCGGGATCAAAGAACCAAGCTTTGATCCGGAGTGTACCTACGTAGATCTGAGATCTGAGAACCGGATCTGAATGAGCAAGTCTTCAAAGCCTTAAAGTTTTGATCTTTTTTAGATCTGAGTCTCCAATTCAGCAGGGCTTCGCCTCCTCCAAAATCTAACCACTTCAACAAATGAACAGAAGGCCTATTTATAGGCACTCAGAACTGTGCCCGCGCACAGCTCTGAGCCTAGCCACCCTGGGGTGGCTCGGTTTCGGCCGAGTCCCCCGGGTGTTTGTCCGTTTCGTCGTTTTCCGTTGTTTCTGGTTCCGGTTCTGTGGTTGATTGATCTGGAAACGACTCGTTGACTTGATTCCAGATTTGGCAGTAAATCCGCCTTGGTGTTTGAGTTCGAATCCTCTCTTGATTGAATGACTCGTTGATTCCCCAAACCGTTGGATTGATTCCGCACGCGAATGGATGCATTCCGTTGTTCGCGTGCGGTTCGTTAGCTTCGTAGCCTCGTTAGTTCGTTTCGTCGCGTATCGTTCGGCGTTGTGGGCTAATGCTTTGTTTGGATACGTCGCCCGATGATCCGTTTGTTGAATCGGCGTCGTCGAGCTGTGATAAGGGACCTATAGGCAATTTTATACGCCTACAACTGCTACCTTCTCCATAGTCTGTTTCATTAATTCCGATCCAAGCAATAGGTTGTCTTCCGGCTCTACCTAACAAATAGGCGATCTACAAGGCCTCCCATATAACACCTCATATGATGCTATGCCATTAGTCGCTTGATAACTGTTGTTATAAACAAATTTGATTAACACATGCCCGCAATGTATCTTCTAACACTTGGTTGACTCTCACCATTTATCTATCTGTCTGCGAGTGAAAAACACTAGAATATGACAACTGGCTACCGAAAGAATTCTGGAAGCTCTTCCAAAATTGTGAAGTGAAACCCGATCCTCGGTCTAATACAATCGTCTCTGGAACTCCATACAATCTCACAATCTCTTGAATGAATATCCTTGAATAAGTCTCTGTCGTGTAAGTCGTCTTTTCTGGAATGAATTGTGTCGACTTTGTCAACCAATCAACTATTACCCAAACTGAATCATTCCCTCTCTCTCATTTTTTTATCTTGGCAATCCTACAATGAAGTCTATATAAATATCTTTCCACTTCCTCTCGTAATGGGTAAAGACTATAGGATTCCAGCTGGTCTCTGATGTTTTACCTTCATTTACTGGCAGGTAAAGCACGTAGCTACATATTCCAAAATCTCTTTACGCATGACGCTCTGCTAACACGTCTTTTCAAGTCCTTGTACATTTTCGTTGTGCTTGGGTGCACTATATACCTCGTATAATATGCTTCATCAAATAAATCCTTTTAAAGTTATGGATAACCTGGCATCACTAGCCCACCCTTCATTCAAGAACCCCCGTCTATTTCGATGGTTCATTCTACCTTAGTCTCTATAGAAGTCCCCTTCTTTCGGATTTTAATCTAAGAATCTCCTATCTGGGTGCTGATCTTTATATCACTCCAAGATGACTGCATTAATAAATCCCCTAAGGAAACGTTGCTTCCGCTAATTTCCTGCCTAAAGTTAAACTGGCTGAGGGTGTAAAGATTTCGTTACAATAAACATTACAAAACTATAAGCTCACAGCGACGCTTCCTACTCAACACGAACACTCGTCTTTCCCTAATGACACTAAGTCGCAAACTCACAATCTTTAATAAACTCAACTCTTTGTCGTTGCTTCCAGTTTAATTTCTAAAAAGGTATTTCAAACTCTGATAATTTCGTATATAGCTTAAATTGTGTTCTATACAAATGATGTCTATACCTCTTCAGTGCGAAGACCGCTGTTGCTAACTCCAAATCATGGATGGGTAATTTTATCCATGAGTCCTCAATTGCCTTGAAATATAAGTCTTTACTCTCTCGGTCTGCGTCAAAACACCTCTAAGATCCGATAACTACACATACATGTAAATAGCCAAAAATCTTATCACTACTCAGAATAACCATCACTGGTGTAGTAATCAATTTAGTCTTCAAAGCCGCATATGTTTTCTGGTACTCTCTGCTCAAAATAAACTGTACACCCTTTTTAGTAGGCGTGTAAGTGACATCAAAATCTTCAAATTATTGAAGTAACTTCTTATATTAGCCGGTCAAACCTAAGAAGCTATGAATCTTTGAAATGGTCTCCACCTTAGCTGGATTTACTGCGGTGCCCTCCCGGCTGATAACATGGTCCAAAATTCTAATCTCTGATAACTAAAATTCATACTTGCTGAATGTTGCGTATAGCTGGTGCTCCCGTAAAGTCTGCAATGCTAATCATAAGTGCTGCTCATTCTCGACCTCAGATCTCGAATAAATAAGAATGTCGTCGATGAACACGATCACGAACTATTCTAAATATAGATAGAAAACCAGATTCATCAAATCCATTCATACTGCGGGTACAATGGTCAGCCCAAACGGCATGACAAGAAATTCGAAAGACTCATATCGAGTCAGAAAGGCGGTCTTAGGGATATCCATCTCCTGAATTCACAACAGAGGACAACTGGAACGAAGATCAATCTTCGAGAAACTGCGCTCTACCGGTCAAACAAGTCATAAATCTTCTATAATTGATATCTAATTGGATCTAAAGCTTCCTCATCTTAACACGTGTCATTCGAGAAGGTGCTCGGGGTATCAGTGCTATGCCTGACTACAACTCAATGTAAAACTTAAGATCTCTCACTGGAGGCAAACCTGGTATGTCCTGCAAGACATCATGATACTCTACGACCACTCATATCTCACTCAAATTTGCACCCTGATCCCATCTCATCATCTCCTCGACGTATACCAGAAATGACTCTATATTCTGGTTACCCTATGAGGTTGCTACAATCTATACAAATCTATTGAATGCTCACAAGCTGATTATCTTTGCCAAAATAGTCGATACTAACGTAGTAGGAAAATAACCAATCCATACCAAAAATCACAGCAAGCTCGAATATATGCATGAAACAAATAAACAAACTATGAACTTAGACTTATCTAAGCTGATAATGTATCTCCTACAAATACTCTCTAAGAGGGATGCCTCTCTCAAAGGAGTAGAGACTGATAACGGACATCTAAGGGATGTGCAACTAGCTAAAACCTATCCATGAAGGTATGAGAGATAAAGAATGTGAAGCTCCTGGATCGAACAAGATCCAAGCTGGAAAAGAAATCACTACGGAAGAACCTTCCACTATTGCTCTGCTTGCACCGTAATCACGTTGTATGGCTGTATAAACTCTGTCGATGGCTAGCGACTGTGTCACTAGCGGTGGAATCTATAGGACTATCTATCCCTCAGGAATTTCCTGGATAGCGTGTATCTGGCCTGCTAGCCCCTTGATCCCCGAAATAGTAGGTGATGCATCAATCCTCTGCTACTGGCCGTAACTATGGCCCTGCAACTACTGACCCTAACCATTATTATGCTGGTGGTAATGAAAATCCTTACCCGGTTGCTGGGATCCTCCCGGTCTTGTAAAAGGTTTCTTGTCCTTACCCTGGTCTCCGAACAATCATACTTCCAAAATTAACTCTTAGTACGTCTCCCTGCCCCCAATCGGTTTAGTTCTAGATGCTTATCAAAATAGTACATAAAATCCTTCCATGAAATTGATATTCACTACTCCGGCGTAAACTAAAATTAGTGCTATCCTCCGGCGTTATCCTTTAAACTGAACATAACAAATCTCTACTTATGTACTGAGTCGACGTTAAGCATATCTAAAAAAAATCCCCACATATTCCTTCCATTTATAGGTTGTAAATGAGCCCAATGCGCCCTGAAACTCTGATGCTCTCATCTTCTGATGTCTTTCTCATTCTTATAGACTTAACCTTCCTACTTTGTAGCTCTATTAACAGCTGGTTGTGGTGATGGTATAATCGTCGTTATTGCCTATTCATTTGGTACGACTGGTATGACTGGTGGTGGAACTTTATAAAGTATAATCTGGCTTGTTACTTACTCCTCGAGAGTTGCTAGTCTCAACCTCTATAATCAGTGTTACCAAGTCGATCATATACTGTGAAGCCTGCTACTACTCGGGCTCTACTTGACAGCTCTCCGAGCACGATTTTTATCTCGACCACGTCCTCGTCCCGATGTTTAATATACCAAGAGGAGAGCTTAATTGACACAATAAATGAGGTCATAAACATATATACATAACATAATGTATCACATAGTACTCACGCAAATACTTTTCAATCAAGGTAAAAATAGTTGTTATAAAAAAAATTTCGTAATTTTTAAACATATGTATATAACGTCCTCACTCATTCTAGGAATTTCTAGCGGACTCTATACATAATTCTTAGAAAACTCTATCCAAGCTCCACAATATGACACTGAAATGATCCTAAAGATGCTGGAACTAGAGCTCTGATACCAACTGTGACGCCCTGGTTTCACACAATGCTGCAGTCCAAGGTAAACCTAGAGATGTCAAACTTACCATGCACCCACACTGTACATAAACGCATTTCACCAATCACAGCAATATCCTTTAGTGGAATCAAATAGGAGTACAAGTACAAAACAGGCAAAATAAGGGGATAAATGTAATAGACATGATATAGAAAAGATATCTCATAAATAAAAAGATTCATGTCTCAACAATAATACATCTGATAACCAAAATAATGAGAATGTCAACATAAATCAACTAGAATCGTACTAAGGCACACTGCCTTTACAAAATGAGAATAAAACTCTAATGTCTGAATAAAACATAAAATCTACTGTGGAGCCTCTAAAAACTCATGTGTCGGCGACTATGCAAGAACTCTGTCATCATGCGGCTCTTCGTACCTTTGTACCACCTAAAAGAAGAGAAAATAATAAAAAGATTCATATAAAGAGCGTCAGAACGCTACAGCAAGATCAACTCCATCCACCCCTAGGGGAAGGGCTGCTAGATGGAGTGGAGGCTCTATCTATTAAGCATAGTCTACCTAGATTCATTTTCCCCGTATCTAATGGAGTTAATATTTAGACACCTACAATACGAGGCGTAGTACGTCGAGCAAAATAATCCAAATAAGAAAACCATCATGTATATACCATATGTTTCAAATTGTAGACACCTAAACATTAACACCGAACTAAGAAAAGACAATCTAATGGAATCAACAATTAGAAATCCATAACACGAGACAGGTGCGTTGAGCGAAATAATCCAAACAAGGAAACCCTCATATATATACCATATATCTCAAGTTGTGAATCTCTAATCATTGATCCCAACTAAGAAGTAAAGAAAGCAGTAAAAGAATTAAGACATCAACACATCGTATTTATAATATCTTCCACTATCACCGGGGAGATAGAATAAGAAACCACCACATAATTTTGTATACTTTCAAAAGCAACGTATCTCGGTCATATAGTTCAGTGATAGGTCGTATTAATAACCGACATCTCGACATCTGCCACACTTAGGCTATCAAGTAATTGTTTCAGTGTAACGGACTACCCTGTAGGTATCCTGAACTATGTATACGGCTTATTAGTCTCATCGCAATCTTAGTGCGTAACATGAGTGAGGGACGGACTACCAAATAGGCATCCTAGAAATACAGCTCACGAGTCTCATCGCACCCTAGTGCGGGACGGACGGCTAGATCAAGCCTCCTAAAATCCGACTCAATGGCCTGTACATGTGGAATATCGATGCACTACCTCATGTAGTACTGAACTGAGCTCATCAACGATATCCACCACATATATAAACTATGTATATCTAGTATGTCGATGCACTATCCCATATAGTACTGAGCTGTGCTCATCAACGACATCCAACATGTGTATGAACGATTACTACTCTATTATAAACAACTCAACTCTTGTCAAAATCCCTTTTTGGGATACTCATGTGTATGTATTTGACATTGTACTTGTGTATTCGTAAATTTACATGGATAAGAGTGCGGCTCAAATCCCGCAAACACATCTCAAACAAAACAAAACAAAACTTAGGAAATCAGCCTTAGTAGTCGACTACTAGCATGAGTAGTCGACTACTCTGAGTTTAGACAGAATCTGGAAAATCGAACTAAGTGTGAGTAGTCGACTACTATACATATTAGTCGACTACTCTGCTATGTGAAAGTTTTTGTGTAATGTATTTTGAGACAGAGTAGCCGACTACTCATCTTAGTAGTCGACTACTCTACATGCAACTGCAAACTGATATGCGCAAACAACTTGCACTTATGCAAACAACTTGCACTTATGCAAACTTAAAAAGGAAATTAGCTAAACAACTTGTACTTATACAAACTTAAACAGGATTTACACGATTTGCCTATATTAAATAGAGATTAACATGATCATAAACATAGAATTATCTTGGTTCAATTAAAGTTAACATTTTCATTAATAAATCTCTTCAAGTAACCACATATAAGCAACATGATTATGAAAACTGTTAGACCATGGACGGGGGGTGATTAGGGTATTACGCTAATCTAATTCTGATTATATGCCAATTAAAACTTATTAACAAATATATTCTTGCAAGATAGATATACAACTAATTATGACCAAGAATATGCAATATGAAAAAAGGAATATATCCTAGAAATGAGATATACTATGAGATATATATGCAAGGATATGAAACTGACACAAGGGTAAACAATTTAAAACTAAAAAAATGAGACAATGGCGATATGAGCAATGAGCACAAATAAGAATAAACACCAAAGCAAACTCAAACACAATCAAATGATCATAGAATTCGGACCTTCCGTCCTACGTCTCCGCTACCCACTCCCGAGGAGAAATCCACTATCATAACCTGGTTTTTCACATTCATCCGAATAATCTTTACACCTCACACTCGGTTTTCTAGCTAACCAAAAACTTTACAATCAATACTCTTGCAACCCCACTCTACACCCTCTCAAGTGTTGGACCTAGATGTGTCTCTCTCAAGTGTTCGGATACAACCTCTCCCTAGGTTCGTCAACCGACGCCACTCCTCTTGGGACGATCCCTGACTCAGACCACACACTTCTCTTGGTGTACAAGTGTATTACAATGATCTCATAATTAAGGCTCACAAATACAAATATGTTCTCTACAATAGATGAGAACTCAATTAAACTCACTCTCAATTGTTACAACTCCCCACAACCCAATTATACAATGTATGCAAATACAATAAGCTCAATGGTTGTGTGTGTAAGCAATGAGAAAATTAATCATAAACTCAATGTAAACACTAGCTTAATGAAAATGATAAACAACTAAGAATTAATACAAAGCTAGTATTGAGTTTAGAAATTCTTCTCTGAAAAACAAGATGGAGAGATGGATTAAAATGAAGCTCAAGGAATGTAGATGATCTCCTCCACTTGTGAAACAATCTTCACAAACCAAACTCTTTTAAAACACACTAAACAAACTTTTAAACCTTCTTAAACTTGTTTAAAACTTTCTCAAGTTTTCTTTGGTAGAAGAGGGTTTGAGGGGTTTATATAGGAAGAGAAACCAATAGCCAAAACCCCAAACAAAATAATAAAAGTCCCAGAAAATCAGAAATTTGATTCTGTACCCAATATAGCCATTGGACAATCGGCGGTCGACCGTGGAAAACTCACGGTCGACCGCGAGCAACAAAAAGGCAAAACTGGGCTCTGAAAAAACATCTGGTCGACCGTGGCGGTCGACCGCGAAACACTCTGGACTGGATCCGGTCGATCGTCATGGTCGATCGTGAGCCATCAAAACACCTATTGAGTCTCTGGACTCAATGCGGTCGACCGTGGCGGTCTATCGCAAACTGACACAATGAAATTACAGGTTTTTGAAACAGTTTTTCTGACTTTAAAACCCTATTTAAAAAATATCAAATAAATTCAGAAAAATGTGAAACTTTAGGAAATGATTGTAGACATGATAATAAACATGCTACAAAAACTGGTTTTTAAAAAAGACCTCCCAAATGAAAAATATCATCATTTTGCAAATATGTTGAAAAACATGAAAACCTAAAAATTGATATTTTTATATTTTGACTTAAACAACATTTTGAAACCTTATGAAATGATTGTAT
>BQKN01059971.1:36756-46987 GCA_022839385.1 Asparagus kiusianus
GTATGTGTGTAAGTGATTGAGCTTAAAGTATCAACACACATAATATACTTGAATCTTTAACTTGAATGTACATTGCTTCACTCCACTATTCCGCCAACCTCCATTGGATATGATCGTGAATGCACAATTCCATCCATCCTCCAACATATTGTTTGCCTAGAATAAATATAAAACACAAATACTAGACAAACAATATTAGATGTAAATTGTTTGTAAATCATCATCAAAACAAGAAGGCTAACAAAAACATGATGAAAACTACACATGACAGATTTATATTTTGTTTTAAAATCTGATTACAAAGCTGAGATATCACAACCCTAGGTGTTAGCATGATAATATACAAAAAAAAACTAATTACTTATCAAATTAGGGTTTTCACATGGGTTAAACTTAAACAAGGTAAAAACAAAATTTCCATTAACCCTAATGATCATAATCATATTTCTAATGTTAACAGTTAGAAAAACATCAGATCTAACATAGGTCACAGATCTATTATCAAAATCTACCTTTTTATTACATGAAAGCAAGAAAAGGCATGAAAACATCGATTTAATCAATTTAAATATTGTAATTTCTAAGGGTGTAGGAATGTATGAAGATGATCTTGCCTTAGAGTGCTGATGGACTCCTCCACCACGTGTATGCAAGATCCCCCTTCAACCACGATCACAAAACTCCGCCTTCCTCTCGACAAACTCCTCGAAACTCTCTCAAAAACTCACAATTAGGGTTAGGTTTGAGGAGGAATGTGGCTGGTGATAATCTCACGTGAAAGAGGATAAAAAGAGCTTTAAACGAGTATATATGCGCATATATACAACTGGGTTCAAAACAAAACGAATTTGACCCAAAACCTAAAAGAAATCTAGAAACATATTGACTAGTCGACTACTAAGCTTAGTAGTCGACTACTAAGACTCAAATCAGTCTGTTTAGAAAAATAAGTTTTCGGTATTTTAGCCGTAACTTTCCCGTCCGACCTCAGAATGAGGTGATTTAAGATGATTTGGAAAGATGTTGAAAATACCTACAACTTTGTATTTTAAGTTTTCCAATATTCAAACTACATCTATATGTAAAACATGAATACTCTTAACTAGTCGATTTTTCCAGATTCAGGCTCGTGCATGTCGTATATGGTTCTCATTTGTACTCACATATATACATTGATTTGATCTCAAATCAAATCCTAGTATACTCAAACATCAATACATATGTTATTTATAACCATATAACATATTTGTTATTATTTATCAAAATATATTCAAATTTACAAGGTTTTACACAAGAGTACATTACAAAAGTAAAGCTTCATCAAAATATGGGCAAATATCAAGACCAAAGAATTGTATTCATATATATGAGATATTTGCATTTTTACTTCTCTCTAGTGCTTAATGTAGACAAGCTATTAAGTTGATAACATTTGAAGCTCATTGGGTTCACACACACACTTTCACAAAAATATTATTTTTGGACTATTTTAAAAAATCGGTAATTTTCACAAATGGGAAATGTAAATTGGAAAAATCTTTTTATAACATGTTCATTTATATGTTTATAAATATTTTTCAAAGTTTTACATTTTTTGGAATTTATTTGATATTTTTAAAGCACTCAAAAAACTCATTTTCAAAACATGCACAGTCCCTGTACATGTTCATAAGTCGACTCATAACTCTGATAAGTTGGCTTATGAACTGCTCTAGGATTTGCATTTTCTTTCTGCTGAGTCGACTCATAAAAGTTATAAGTTGGCTTATATGTAGTAAATCGACTTATGTCTTTTTATAAGTCGACTTATATTTGTTTTTTTGCCTGTAACGGCCAGTTATAAGTCGACTTATACACTATAGCAAGTCGACTTATAATACTATAACGGCTATATTTTGATTATACTAAAATTACAGGATTTTGACATTTGTTTGGGATTTGTGCTAGGGTTTGAGGCTCCTATAAATACCCAACCACCCTCATAACTTTAGTAATAAAAATTGAGCAAGTAAAAAAATCCCAAGTTTGGTATTCTAAGTGTTCTTGAGCTCAAACTTTCAAATATCTAATTCTCATTTGTGTTTAAGTGTTTGTTTTTCTCACATCATTACTCCACAACCCTTGAGCTTTAAATTGTTCTTCACTTGATCCTTGTCATAGGATTGTTGTGAGAGTTTTCTTTCTTATATTGTGATTGTGTGGTGAGATTGATCTCGAGGAGCTCAAGTGTGTGGATTGTAAGATCTCAAGAGGAGATCGTTGTGAAGAAGTTTTGGCTTCCAAACCGGGTATTATAGTGCAATTCTCCTCGAGAGTGGGGAGCGGTGACGTAGGTCGGTGGACCGAACCTCGTGAACATATCACACGTCGCCATCGGCTAATGATTCTCTAAACTCATCTCTCTTTTATTGCCTTTGTTTTTATTTTAGTTGGTGTGTTGCATTGTAATTTTTTAATTTCACATTTATTATCTCATTACCCTATTCACCCCCCTCTAGGGTATTTCATGAACCACGTGGGCTCTGCAACGCCACCGATCACTTCCTATTTAATGGCGAGGTGATCTACCCGCCAGTCGCTAGCCGACACCTATAAAGCAGAGGCTAACTCAGCTGTCAGCCCACACTTCATCACCGCCCTACTATACTCAGCTGAAGTGGCTCTGTAACGCCACCGATCACTTCCCATTTAATGCTGAGGTGATCTAGCCACCAGTCGCCAGCCGACACCTGTAAAGCAGAAGCTAACTCAGCTGACAGCCCACACTTTATCACCGCCCTACTGTACTCAGCTGAAGTGACAAGATTTCCCCTTATGAACTAAGTATAAATATAGGTACAATTCTAACGTAAAAGAGGGGGATAAATCTGATCTTCTAACACCAAAACTGCACAACAAAGAAGATAACAGTTCTTTTTTTACCCCACTCAACTAACTTGATCATTGGAGGTACAATGGGGGAACCAAACCCAATCCTCTTACGAATTTCTACATGTGTAAGTTGTTCAACACCCCAACTCAAAGACGAGTCATAAAGTCAGAGAAGAAAGTGACCCCTCTTCAATACTGTAAGGACCGTGAAATTTTGATATTAATTAAAATAATTTTTTAGTATTTTAAAATATTTAATTATTAAATTTAAAAGAGTATTTGTATTTTTCTCGATTTTCTAGAAGTTTCTATGATTTAAAATCCAAGTTTTATATTTATTTAAATGATTTTAATATTTATAAATTAATTTTTGTGTAGTGAAAATTTCTAGAATTTATATGTTGCGCTATCGATACTGTTACATGTCATTTTGAATAATACATTGTATTATTTTTATTATTAGGTATATTTTCATATAATACGTTGTATAATTAATTACGTATATTTGTACAATTTGCTGTAATATTTCTATTGTTATATATTATCAGTCGTATTAATATAACTAGTACGTTTTACTGTGTATATAATTATCCCCTAGTTATTGGATTTTAAATGTAAGTAAATATATTTTATTTATTAATTATTTCTGTTTAATTGTACAATATGTGTATTTTTTGACTATTTCGTATCAATTGTTGTAATAGCACAACATGTACGTTTTTAATTATAGATAAATATTCTGTAATTAGATTAATTTTTAAATACCCATAATTATTTTATTTTAATTATTTAACCCTAAACAACCCTAATTTCCTCTCTCTATATATATATATATTTTAAATTTCATTTTACTTCTCTCTCTTGAATTTTCTGTCACTCATACTCATAACCAACTTTCTCTCTCTACTCTTAATTGATTTTAATTCCTCAAATCCCTCCCCATAACCGACCCGCTATCACATCTCCCCTCTTAATTTAATCATTTCCACTCTCTCTCATTATTTTCCAAACTTGCAGCCAATCAATCACTGATTTCTCTCCTCTTAGGGCCTGTTTGTTTCGCAAAAAAATGCAGAAAGTGGGGGAAAGTGGGGGAAAAGAAAATAATTTTTGATGTTTTCCTCCACTTTCAGAGGTTTGGTTCGTCAAAGCTATAAAAGAAAGTGGGAGAAAGTATGAGCTGTCACTATATTATTGGTTGATGTGAGTAATTTTTGATGTTTTCCTTCACTTTCCTTGTTTTGATTTTTTTCTTGTGTTTGGTTCATTCTTAAAAGTGGGGGAAAATAAATGAGATGAGATGAGATGAGATGAGTTGTCACCATATTATTGGATGATGAGATGATATGATTTTTCCTTTGTAATCCTTATTTTTTTGGAGGAAAGTGATGGAAGGAAATTTTAATGAGATGTGATGAGTTGTGACCATATTATTGGATGATATGAGTAATTTTTAAAGATGATAGAAAATAAAGAAAAGTGGGAGAAAGTGAGTTAGATGAGTTGATTGATGTGACTCATTTCTTGTGTTTTGTTTATTTTTAAAAGTATGAAATGAGATATGGTGGGATGAGTTGTCACAATATTATTGGAGGAAAGTGGAGAAAGTGAAGAAAAGTGGGTTTTGGAAAGTGAAGGAAAGTGAAAAAGTGAAGGAAAGTGGGTTTTGAAAAGTGGAGGAAAGTAAACAAACAGGCCCTTAATTGATTCTTCCCGTTATTCTCTCCCTCTCTCACCGTATTCTCTTTCTCTCTCCAATCTCTTCCTTTGAAATTCCCTAAATATTCACTTTCTCTCTCTTCAATAATTCTCTCAACTCCAGCTCATATTTCCTTTCTCTCTATTATTTTCATCAACTCCTCCTCATCACCTCAAGCACTACCTCCTCCTTCGTCGTCCGCCTGAACCCAACCTCAGCGCCGCCCCTCTTCGCGTCGCCGGCGAACCGTCGACCACCCCACCACCGGCTGCGCCCCGATCTCCGCGGCCGCCTCTACCCCCACCTCAGACCCCGTCGACCGCGCTCTTCCCCAGCCGCGCTAGGCTGCCAAACCGTCGCCGCTAATACCTACTGCCAGAACAGCGACGCCGCCTCCTCCTCCCTGTCGTCGGCCCAACCGCCCCAGCAGCTGCCTCCTCGAGAAGTCCTCCGGCGCCACCCTCAGGCCCCCGTCGACCCCCATCTCCTTCAGCACCACCCAACAGCCCCCTTCGAGCCGTCACCTGAGCCAGCCTCCCTCCGGCCACCCTAGCTCCGCCTTGAGATCCGCTGTCCTCCGATCAGCCGCCCAACAACCAGCGACGAGCCAAGCCCTCTGCCAGTGCCTCTCCCGACGCCGTTGCTCACTGTCGTGCTCACCGACGTCGCAACCCCCATCAGTCCAGATCCGTCTCCACAGCGTCGCCACCACATCGTCGACAGGCCCCATTGGCCTTGTAGGCAAGATCCCTCTTGCCATTATCTTGTTTTAATTGATTTTTACCGTATTAATTATTTTGTATATGTATAGTTTAGTCCGTGCTAATTTAATATCATATGTGCAGTTAACGGTTACATTTTTGATGAATATTCTATAGTACAAAATTATTCGTGATGATTGGATAGGTCAGAATTGATTTATGATTAATGTCGGGCTGTTTAGAAGCAAGAATGTATTTTTAGTATTTATTATAATGTTGAAAATAATTTTTTAAAGGAACATATTTAGTAAAAATAAGTTATTTTGAGTAAAAAGTATTTTCAATAATTGTTATGATTAAAGGAATTTTATTTTGAGAAAAAGAGTATTTTAGTTTATTTTATAAAATATCATAGAAATTATTTATAAAATTAAATGTATTACTGTTCATAAATAATAATAAAATATATTTTAAAAAGATTATTTTAGAATTTTTATAATGAGAGATAATTTTAAAGGAAATTATTCTTGGAATTAATAACTGAGATTTTGATTTTCGTGTGCAAAATGTCTGTTAATGGTAGTTCCATCTTGCATTGTTAATAATAGTTTTACTCTCGTATGTTTCTTGCATGTGATCACGACCCCTATTCACACTTTATGACTTTGACACTTAGCGTAATTATATTTATTATTCCATGTTAAGAATCATGAGAAGTACATGACTATAGTGACCTGTATGACATAGTTAGGATCTAGAATCTCGTGTGTAGTTGACCTGGAATTACGAGAATTGGGGTGAGAAGTCTTGGTCCATGTGAGCGGTTGTGATGGTTGATGTATTTTCTAGGCTCGCGCCGGTGAAGTTTGTGTAGTCACCGGGGTGGGTCTGAGGTGTTGAGATATTTGTGATTGTGGTTGTATTCCGGGCTCGCGCCGGTGAAGTTTGTGTAGTCACCGGGGTGGCTCTGATGAGTTGAGATGTTTGTGTATTCCGGGCTCGCGCTGGTGAAGTTTGTGTAGTCACCGGGGTGGGTCCGAGGAGTTATGATGTGTGATTGTTGATTATTTCCAGGCTCGCGCCGGTGAAGTTTGTGTAGTCACCGGGGTGGGTCTGAGGAGTTGAGCTATTTGTGATTGTGATCTATCAGTTATCCAATAATATGAGCCAGTGACCTATTGTAGGATGCCTAGTTACATGACTTAGATTCTTGGCTAAGTATGATTCTTGTGAGACGTAGATCAGTTGTATTTCTTTCCATACATAGATCGGGGTTAATATTTAATTATTTACAATTCGAGACATATGGTATATACATGAGGGTTTCCTTATTTGGATTATTTCGCTCGACGTACTACGTCTCGAGTTGTAGATTTTTAAGTATTAATTCCATCTATTGTATAACATTGTTGCTTGGATGGTTTTTGATCGCTACCTGCATGATCTTATTACTTGGTTGAGTTTTGGATTATTCCGATTATTAGTATCCCAGTTGTATGCATCTATCGTTATTACTATCATCACATGTTCTATTTCTATTTTTGTTATCATATTGACCACACATATATTATCAATACTATTATTGTATTTGTTCCTGCCTTACGGGATCTTACCGTGTGTTATACACACTGACGTACTCCTATTTTCTGGGTGTACGTCAGATTTAGGAGACGGACAGCCTCGGTTCGGAATAGTGCAGGAGCCAGAAGATTATTAGTTGGAGTGCCTTGTAGACGGAGTAGAAGACAAGCTAAAGCGTAGTAGTTCTCTTCTGTAGTAGCTGATGAACACTAGAACTCTTTTACAACATTTCTTTAGTTTGATGATAGATTTAGTTATTTATTTCCTTTTATTATTGACTATGTATTTCTTATTTCCTAGTTGAACCGTTGTTGTAATAAGGGTATGTTTGACCCGTATTTTATGTCTGGGATGATTTACCATTGATGATATGTCTATTTTTATTCTGGGTTGTCTTTATATTCTCGCTATCTGAGATCGGGATCTGTGCCCTTGCATTGTATTTATTTTCAGACGTTTAGCGTATTGGATTGAGAAGAAAAGAAAAAAAAAATGTATATTTCTTCTCAATCTAATACGTCGCGAGCTTGTTCACGTTCCGATTCCCGGATATTTTGGGAAGCGGGGCGTGACAAATACAAAACAAAACCGATCCTTTTTCTGGATCCAGCTGACTATGTGATCTTAGTCATCAACATTAACTACAAGGCGTTACATGTTAAGTCTAAACTGTGGTACGTTAAGTCTAAACTGTAGTATGTTAACTACAAGTCGTTACATGTTAACTCTAATTTGTGCATTTTCAAGTTTAACTCTATTCAGTGTTAACTCAAATTGGTTCAATGTTAAGTCTTGTTTAGTTTTTATTATTCGTTTAGTTTTTGTTATTGGTTTAGTTTTTTATTATTCATTTATTTTCTAAACATTTTCACCGTTGCCATCATTTTGAGCTCAAAAGTAAAGATTGCGGACCACCGACGTCGATGTCCACATGTGTTTTAGATAGGACTATGTATCAGATAGAATTCTCAATGATAATCCTTTTGGTGATAATGTTATGATGATTGATGACATGATTAGCAAATCAAAGAGGATTCCTGCTTGGTGGCATACTACTTTAATTAATGAGGGACAACTGTTTGATAGTACGAAAGAATTAAGATTAGCTTTGCTATACTATTCTATGGCCAAAAAATTTGAGTACGAATTTGAAAAGAATGAACCAAAGCGTATTCAGGTTTATTGTCGGTTTAAGGAAACCAAAAGTTGCCCGTAGATGTTATTTTCCTCTCCACCTAGAAATGAGACTAGATTTGCTATAAAAAGGTTTGTGAACAAGCACACTTGTGGGTAGCATGGTAATAATGACGGTCAATCTAAGGCCTCCCAAAAATTCATTGCGACCGAATTACAACCCATGTTGAAGGTCCGACTGAACATACGCCCTATTGAAGTGCAAAAAGAGTATTGTAAGATATGTTAGGGTCGAGTATTGTAAGATATAGTAGGGTAAATAAAGAGCACAAGAATAATTATATGCTGATGCTTATGAGGTCTATGTTGAATATCATATCTCCATGATAGTGTTTTGATGATAATAATTTATACAGTATGTTCACTAACTTTTATATGCTGATTTCAATATCAGAATATGTACAAGTGCAAGTTGATTTCAAGGCATTTTGAAGTGAAGAAGATGAAGAACAAATGAGATAATGTATTTTATATTTTCTTTACTTAGAATAATTGTACAAGCCTTGATCACACACACACACACACAAAATATTAGAACACACTAACATAGGCTTAGTGTGTTGGTTAACTATAGAAATCCCCTATGTTAACCATTAGAATTATAGTTAAAACTTGATTATAAAAACTTTTTATAGCAGAATTTTTACTCTTAGTAGTCGACTAATTAGAATAGTAGTCGACTACTCATGTATAAAACTCAAATACATGTTTCTGTCAATTTACAGTATAGTCGACTACAATAGATTATAGTTTACTACTTAGGTGTTCGACAGAAACATAAGTTTCTGTTATTTTACAGTGTAGTCGACTAATCATCATTATAGTCGACTACTGAACTCAAATTTCATTTTATCAGCTTCTGTCAAATTACAGTGTAGTCGACTAATGAGCATTGTAGTCGACTACTGAGAAATATTCTGAATACACAGAGTCTGTTTGAACTCAGTGTAGTCGACTAATGTCAATAGTAGTCGACTACAAATACAGTTTTTCCAGTTTTCAAAGTTTGAATATGTGACTGTTTATAGCCGTTTTTAAACGTTTTTAAAGTTTAAAAATTTGTCTTTTCAATGGCTATAAATAGGTTATTTGTTCAGAAAAATTGCAGAGACTTATATACCCATAAGCTATGATCTTTGTGCAATTTTTCAAGTGAAAAACATTCAGATTTTTGAGAAAAAGAAGAGTTTCTGAAATTGCCTCTAAACATCATTCATATACCTATCATTTAGGCAATTTATAGAAGTTAAAAGAATCCTAAGCCACTGAAGCACTTCACTACACATTCAAGGCTTATAGGATCAATTGTGTTCTTGCTTCAAAAGGATTTCTCTCGGGTTTGAGAGGGTTGATCTCTTGGTGTAGAGATTGGTGTTCAAATTAACAAGGTGTTTGTCAATTGGTGTTGTAATTTGCAGGGACTTGCAAATTAGTCAGGTTTACGTTTGATTTTGTAAGTTTATTCAAAATCATAGTGAAAACTCTTAAGCGGGATTTGCTTGGGGACTGGATGTACACCGGATTGGTGGAACCAGTATAAATCTTTGAGTTTGTGATTGTGATTTTCTAAGATTGCCATTTTTCTTTGCAATTTATAATATACTTTGTATAATTTTTAAAAGGATACTATTCACCCCCCTCTAGTGTTCTAGTGTATCTATTTCAGATCCTACATTTGGTATCAGAGCAAGGTGAAAGATGGCATCTACAAATACATCACAATTCAAAGAAGGTCACTCTACAAATCGTTCACCAATGTTCGATGGATTGAACTACAACTATTGGAAGTGCCGAATGAAGATTTACCTTCAATCTATTGGCTACGAACTTTGGAACGTTGTGGAAACAAAATATGAGAAGCCAACAACTCCTTTTGAAGAATGGACTACTTCTCAAAGAAATAATGCAAATTTGGATTCAAAAGCAATGAATGCATTATTTTGTGCACTTGACAAGAATGAGTTCAATAGAGTGTCAACGGCCACATCCGCATATGATATTTGGCACACACTTGAGGTAACTCATGAAGGTACAAATAAAGTTAAAGATATAAAATTTCTGTTCTTGTGTACAGATTTGAATTATTCAAGATGAAGGAAAATGAGACTATTGGAGAAATGTTCACAAGATTCACCGACATCACAAATTCTCTTATTGGTCTTGGAAAAACATATACACAAGTGGA
>BQKN01059971.1:66987-100733 GCA_022839385.1 Asparagus kiusianus
AGATCACAAGAAAGATCAAGATAATGTAGACTGTCTCGCACCCAAGACAGTGTTTACTGTCTCGCCAGCGAGAGAGTGTTTACTGTCTCGTAGCGAGACAGTGTTTACTGTCTCGCAGCGAGATAGTGTTTACTGTCTCGCACGCGAGACAGCTCTGAAATGATCAAAAGTTACTAAAATAACTGCCACACACGTGTCCATTAACTGTTCAGGGACGTGGGAAACATCATGGGCGAGAATCACGTGGATAACTGTCAAAATAACGAAGTTTGAAACGTGGAAAAACAGTTACAGTAGAAACTGCCAGACAGTTGGATTTTCCGAGATAGTCTTTACTGTCTTGGAAGCCGAGACAGCAAACACTGTCTCGGCCGCCGAGATAGTAAATGCTGTCTCGCAACCTTAACTTCTTCACATGATTGTATTTTTCAGTGAAAGTGTCCCAGAGGCTATAAATACCCCCTAGGGTCACTACTGACGAGGATCGAGCAAATTGGAGCAGAGAGAGCAAATAAAACAGTAAAACTCAAGTTCTTTGTGTGATTCCTTGAGATTCGAGCTTTGACTTGATCTTAAGAAGAGTGATCGTCTTACTTTGATAAGATATTCACTGATCTTCATTCTTGCTTCTAAACGAAGGAAGGATACCAAAGACCCTCACGAATCTGTGAATCGGTGGTCCACGAGTCAAAGCACTCCCGACACAGGCAAAGACCCACAAAACAAGAATCGATAAACGATTTTTTGTGTTATTTTCTTGAAAGTTATAATTTTCTTAATTTTTCATTGTAATTCATTGTAAACCACCGAAGTTTAATAGAATCATCAATGGAAACGACTTTCGCTGAAAACAAACTGGCGACCACAGTGGGAGCCAACGGTCTCGTTACAGAGGCCGTAGTATCGCAGCCGATCAAGATCGTGATCAATGAAGAGATCGAATATGAATTCGATCAAGCAAAATTCAAGGAGTATCTATCATCCTCATCCTCAAAATCTTCCTCGCCTCGCAAGTGCAGGAAGATTTCCTCTTCCAAGAAAGTTTTTAAGTCTTCAATTCCGACGGAGACCGCATGTGAAGGTTCTTGCCCGATCGTTGCTAAGGAATCTGCCTGCAACATCTCTGCTCCAAATGACTCTACACCAATTAAGGAGTCGTTGAATCATGGCCCACCGGTACTGACAAAAAGAGCTCGTCAGAGACAACGTCAGCGACACGCTCGCCAATTGGCTAAGGCCTTACAACAAACCAACGGGGTCCATTACTATGCGGACCTAGAGTCGAGGAAACATAAAGTGGTCCAGTTGCCTCAACGGCAAACTAATCCATTACTATGCGTCACGCTCGTTCGACCCTTAAAGAACGTATACAAAGGCGTCATGTAAATGCCACTTGTGCCCTTGCCCTTCGTCAACAGATGCAAGGAACCAAAAAGGAAATAATGTCTGAAAAGCCACCGAAGAACTGCAAAGTTTGGGTTCCCAAAACCGAAAATGCTCAAGAGCTACGGAGGAAGAGTTCAATCTCCAACCGCGACAGCCCATACTGTCGCGGCAAAATATTCGATCACGACAGTCATGGCTGTCGCGGCACTTCATCCAATCGCGACAGCCCATACTGCCACGGCAAAATATTCGACCGTGACAGTCATGGCTGCCACGACACTTCATCCAACCGCGATAGTCATGGCTGCCGCGGCACTTCTTCCGACCACGATATTCACCTCTGCCACGGCCAAAAGAAAGTTAACAAGGCCTTCTTTTCAACTCCGTCAGCGTCCGCTCCTAGTCCATCTACTACGACTGTGTCTGCTACGTCACCGGTGAAGCCTGGGGTCAGCCCCGACTTGTTGAAATTTAAAGTCGCAATGGCGGATCGCCTCGGTCCTTTATCTAATGATCGAGGCAAAACCCCAATCAAAGAACACTCGGAACCAGCAAATAAACCTTTAGTGGTTTCTTATGCAGGGGGTCGTAAATACCCTCCTGTCAGAACTGAGCAAGTCTGAAACGAGAAAATACCAATTCACTCTCATTTAGGACCTATGAAGACTCCATGCCTACAAGGGGGTGGATTTAAGAATTTAACCTTGGATCGTCCAGAGGCGACAACTAGTCGTCCTGTGCATGTTAACAAGGTTCAAAAGTAAAAGATAGGTTGCTCAAATCACAATAATGATGAGCTGTACTATCAAAATAATAACTCGCGAAAAAGAATTGCCCGAGAAGATGAGTCTCATTACGCATGCGAGAGGCTCATTAAGGCAGTATTGACAGAATGCGGTTGCTCCAAAACTAAGCCAACAAGAGTCTCCGTATTTCAAAGAATTTCTACCGAAGCGTCAAGACAAAATGAGGCGTTTCAACAAGAAGAAAACAGAAATTCAACAAGATGAGTTCCCTGAGGTCACTATTAATATGACTGGCAAAGGAAAGCAACAATTAGTCAACCCTGACCCTGATTTCTCTCCGGGAGGGAGAGTTGAGCGGGGTCTCTCTCAAAGGATGTCGCGGTCACAACGAAGAGCCAACCGACGTCGAGATTACAAAAGGATGCACGAAGGGTTATCTTCAGAGGAGGAACTGTTAGATACTTGTTTTGCCGTTGCATCGGACGATACCACGTCCAGTGTTGGGCAAGTCAGAGAATCATTTGCAATCACACCGGATCAACTAGCTCAGATACTGCAGGAAGCATTGGCTAAACAACGTGAAGAAATTAGAGCCGAAATCAAAACCGAAATGGAGTTGACGATGCAGCAGATGAGAGATTTGCAGGCTCAACAACACCAACCGGAATCGAGCCAAAAGGCAGAATTCAGCCAGCGTAACGTTATACCTATACGTATATCTAAGGTCAATAATGAAGAAGATGAGACTATCTTTGCTGATCATCCTCTGGATAAGGACAATTCCGGAAGTGGCCCGGCTAAATCATCTACTCAACCTCCTCAAATCTACTTGAAGAAGAGTGAGGAAGAAGACAAGAAGATGCAAGATCTCGAGAGCAAAGTCAATGCTCTGATGACGGCCCAAGAAGTGAAGAAAACGGGCATCCCGTACTCGTACCCGAGGGAGTGGGATCTGATTCCTTATCCCCTAAAATTTAATTTGATTAACTTTACTCCTTTTGATGGCAGGGGTTCACCCACTCAACACTTGATCCATTTCAAGTCACATCTTGGCGCAATATCCGGAAACGAAGCTTTGATGGTTCGCTCATTCGTAGGAACCCTCCGTGGGCCTGCCTTCGATTAGTACCGACGCCTTAAACTCGGGAGTATCACTAGCTGGGAGGATATGGAAGGATTGTTCCTCACCAATTTCTTCGACGACGACACTGAGGTCTCTATTGGCACTTTGCTGGACGAGAAGCAGAAGGATGGGGAGTTAGTTGATGTCTTCGTCAAGCGATTCCGAAACAAGGCGGTGAACTGTCAAGACCCACTCACGGAAGAATTCATTCTTCAGACATGTCATAATAACTTGTCATTGGATGTACTAGAGGTCATGGGGGTTGTGCCCTCTAAAACATGGAAAGAGTTAAAAGTGAGAGGTGAACATGCTGAACGCTTTCTTAAGAGAAAGAAGTTAGAGAGGGGTCAGCCACCAGATAATCCTCAAAAACAGAACTTTAACTCTCGAGGCAGAGGAAGAGGGTCCGTGGCTGCTGTTGATGCGCATCAAACATCACAACAGCCACAACAACAACCACAACAGTCATTCTTCCAATTGGCACCGAATCAGAATCAACAGCCTCCGAGGCAACCTAAGACTTCAGAGCCCAGATTCCCAAAGGAGTATTCTTTCAAGGATGATGAAGTACCAGTTATCTTCAAATATCTCTTAGACAATAATAAGATCAAACTTCCACCGGTCACAAACCAGGAAGAAGCGAAGAAGACTAACGATCCGAAATATTGTGCATATCACAGAAGGGTCCACCATCCCACTAAGGTGTGTTATGTCTTAAAAGACAAAATACAAACCTTAATCGATGTTGGTATCGTGACGCCGAAACCAAAGGAGAAGAAAGTAGGTGCAAATGCGGTGTCTATTAGCTTCGGGTTGGTCCCTTTATCCTGGTTTCAAGCCGAGCCAGTATCAAAGGTCAAAATGCAAACCATCAACGATGACCCTCATGGACAGCGCCAAAAAGGGCTTGTGTCTCACACAACCCCCAACGGCGAAATCCTTTGGGTTCATCCGAATTTGCTTGAAGATGAACAATGGACGACATCCACATCAAAGAAGAAATTAAAAGGCAAAGGAAAAGAGAAGTCTTGTTATGGAGCCTCGGCAATTCCTGAGAAGAATGATGAAGAGATTCTAGCTTTACCACTTTCTGAGTAAGAGCATGAAGTTTTCGCTACTAGAAGTGGAAACGAATACAGTTTCAACTACCCGAGCACATCCGAGCAATTAGCCGAGCAGGGGGTAGTGAAAGATATACATACTAAGACTTTGACAGAGCTGGGGGTAGTTACAACCCCACCCGTAGCAACCAAAAGCCTCAAAGAGTTGATAAGCAAAAGGAGAAGGAACCTCAACACAAAGAGGTTCAAGTTCCGAAGCAGTCTCGTTTCAATCGATCGATTGAACGAGACAAACCGAAAAGCTCGAACACTCCATATCGTTTTGATGTCATGACTAAGTTGGCTAATATCCCAGCAAGGATCACGCTGTATGAATTATTACGCCTCTCAAAAGATACCAGAGAAGCTTTACAAGAAGCCTTAGCTGATTCTGAGGTATTCCTTACTCAGATTAAGCCAACTTCTGGAGAGCCAGAGTCATTAATTCAGCATTGCAATCTGGCAGCCACAAAGTTTCCTTGCATTGCTTTCACGAAAGAAGATATGCAAGTTAAGAATTCGAAGCATGATAGACCTTTATATTTTACTTGATATATCGGTTCGAGCGTTGTCAACCAGATTCAAGTTGATCCGGGTTCCGCTGTTAGCATCATGCCACTTTGGTTGATGTACCACCTCGGAATTTCCACCAGCAAGTTAGCTTCCACGGGAACTGTCATCTATGGGTTTAATACTAGTGGGTCAAGACCGTTGGGAAAAATCCGGGTGAAGTGTCAACTCGGAGATTTAAAATCTGAAGTCACCTGCTATGTGATTGATGCGGAGACTTCCTACAACTTATTGTTGGGTCGGCCATGGATCCATAGTAATCTTATAGTTCCTTCCACCCTCCATCAGTGTCTGAAATATGTGGACACTAATGATGAAGTCAAGACGGTGGTCACGGATAAGCAATCATTCAAGGGGTTAGAAAATTACTTTACTGACTCCCTTCTTTATGGTACCGAATCCGATACTGAACCATCGGCCCATGGCACGAACAGCGGAGAAGAAGCTGATACCGAAGCCGGGCTCAATTATAGTGAAGGTCTTGTATTGAATGACATTGAACCTCTTGTAATCGATCTTGACGATGGTAATTCGTCGGACAAAAGTTGTAACTGGCAACTTGCCGATGAAATAATAAATGACGATTTAGAGTACTCGTGTTGTCTAGATGATGTATTACTCAAATTATGTGATAACCCAGACTTACACATGCCACTTCGCTCATCTTGCACGATGACGAAATATCTTCAAGATTCAGTCGGAACGACTATAATCCTACCCGCAAAGACAGGGGGTGAAAAAGAAATAATCTTTGGAAAGGGGGATCCATCCCCAACTCCTGATCTTTTCTTGGACACCAACTCAGATGATGAAAGGCCTGGACAATATTTCTCTAGGTATAGTTCAAAAGCAAACGATTACATGAAGAAGCAAGGATATAACCTAGCACTCGGTGTAGGTCTCTGTTTTGGTCAAGGAGTTAAGGTTCCACCCCATCCTACCTATGTACCGAAAGGGAGACCTGACAATTATTACAACCATAAAAGGGGTCTAGGTTATGTTTCGTCATCTGATGATGAATATTGCCAACAGATCATTAGCCAGCTAATAAGTAAAAGCGGGTATTCATCCGATGCCTCAACCTGGGATTCTGACGTGAGCATTGGAGAAAGATTCAAAACCCTAATGTCAAACATAGCGACAGTTGATCCTTCCACAAAAGAAGGAGACGATCAGTTGCCCATTTGAGAAGATCTGTGGATGCATTACATGAATATCCAATACGGCGATCAATTTGAGCAATGAGAACCTCCTACTGAGGATAAAGTAGTCCAAGTTGGGTGACGAAACTAATCCGAAACCTATATTTATTAGCGGTGATCTTCCACCAGATGAGAAAGAGGTACTAGTCGCCCTCGTTAGAGAGTATATCGACGTTTTCGCTTGGAACTACGAAGATATGTCGGGACTCGACCCAAATGTAGCAATGCACAGCCTTGACATAAAATCGGATGCTAAACTTGTCAAGCAACAACAAAGACGGTTTCGTCCGCAAATTATGGAGGTAATAGAAGCTGAAGTCAAAAAACTAATCGATTTAGGCTTTGTCAGAGAAGAACAACTCCCTGATTGGTTGGCCAATATCGTTCCAGTCCTTAAAAAGAATGGAAAAATTAGAATCTGTATTGACTTCAGAGATCTGAATACCGCCTGTCCTAAAGACGACTTCCCCTACCAATTACGGATGTTATCATTAACAACACATGCGGGTTTGAGAGAATGTCATTTATGGATGGATTTTCGGGGTATAATCAGATCAAGATGCACCCAGACGATGAAAAACATACAGCATTCAAAACACCCCTTGGTGTCTTTTGTTATACTGTTATGCCTTTCGGTTTAAAGAACGCCGGTGCTACGTACCAACAAGCAATGACGAAGATCTTTCAAGAGCACCTTCGGAAGACCGTCGAATGGTACGTTGATGACCTGGTCGTTAAGAGTCGTGATAAAAGCAACCACATTAATGATTTGAAGACGATGTTCGATCTTATGAGGACTCATCAGTTAAAGATGAACCCGACTAAGTCCTTTCTTGGAATGTCCAGCGGTAAATTTCTTGGGTTCGTCGTCACCACAAAAGGTATTCATATCGATCCTGATAAGGTGAAGGCAATACATGAGCTACAACCCCCGAGAAATCTTAAAGAACTCAGAGGGTTGCAAGGTCGATTGGCATATATCCGTCGGTTTATATCAGATCTGTCCGGAAAATATCAACCGTTCTCTAAACTCATAAAGAAAGGCGTGTCGTTCATTTGGGATGAAGCATGTCAGAAGGCATTCGAAGATATTAAAACATATCTGGTGAATCTACCTATCCTCGTTACACCAAAATTGGGCAGATCGTTTTTGATTTACGTCAAAGCGACGAGCCATTCATTAAGTGCATTGCTCGCATAAGACGACGATCACGGTCACGAACAAGCGGTGTATTATCTGAGTCGCACATTGGTAGGAGCTGAATCTCGTTATCCGATGATCGAGAAAGAATGCCTCGCCTTAGTATTTGCAATCCAAAAAATGTGACATTATTTAGTTGGACAGACAATTTATGTCATTTCCAACATAAACCCAATCCGAGTATTCATGACCCAACCGGCCTCCATGAATTGGCGTTTAGCCAGGTGGGCTTTACTCTTATCGTAATATGATTTATACTTCAAGCAACAAAAATCAGTTAAGGGACGAGCTATTTGCGATCTTCTGGCGGAAAACCCTACGAAAGATGTAGTCGAATTGTATGACGATCTACCAGATGAAACTCACGAAGTTAATACCACCTCACATCAACAAGTATGGCAATTATACTTTGACGGGGCTTCCCGCGTAACCAACGTGGCGAGCGCGCCCGGATGTTCTAAAATCTCCTCAGGAGTGGGGGTCGTTTTAGTTTCTCTGGAAAAGCATGTCTTACCTAGAGCATACTCATTGACCGAACCATGCTCTAATAATGTGGCCGAGTACAATGCATTGATAATTGGACTTAATTTTGCTAAAGAACTGGGGGTCGAATACCTTGAAGCTTTTGGGGATTCTCAATTAGTAGTTAATCAGATACAAGGAGAGTATGAAGTCAGAAATCGGGACCTGATTCCATACCACCAGGTAGCCATCGAGATGGCAAGCTCGTTTGAAGAATTTTTCATCGAATACGTTCCACGTCTCCAAAATGTGTATGCAGACGCATTGGCGGCATTGTCGGTATCTTTGGAACCTCCCAAAACAGAGCAATTAATTACAGTGAGGACTCACCAGCTTATTATTCCAATCTATGATTCGATTACCAAAGAAGCTCACTCAACGAGAGTTGAACCCGAAATTCGAGATTGGCGTTTCCCTATTATTGATTATGTCCTACATGGTATCTTACCTGAAGACGTAAAAGAAAGGGATTCGATTCGGCGAAGAGCACCGAGATTTTACTACAACGCTGCAGCACAAATGCTGCATCGACGGTCATACGATGGTCTATTACTCCATTGTTTATCCAATAAAGAAGCGGAACAAGTTCTCAAAGAAGCGCACGATGGGACATGTGGCGCACATCAGCCCGGTCCTAAACTCTACGACCGACTTAGGAGAATGGGATATTACTGGCCAACTATGGTAAAGGATGCAGTCGACTACGCCCAACGATGTCAAGTATGTCAATTACATGCAAATTATATGCACCAGCCTCCTGAGCATTTACACCCGTCAGCAACGTCATGGCCATTTGAAACTTGGGGAATGGACATTGTGGGTCCTATTTTTTTACCTTCGGTTAAAGGGGACCGTTTCATTCTGGCAATCACCGATTACTTCTCGAAATGGGCAGAAGTAGTTCCGCTTAAAGAGGTAAAGACGAGTGATGTTATCAAATTTATTAAACACCACATCATATATCGGTATGGTGTCCCTAGGCGAATAGTGCACGATAATGGTCTTCAATTCGTTAGCAACGCATTTATCAAATTCTGCGGCAAATTTAGGATTAAAGACGTTTCATCAACTGCTTATAATCCCACAGCTAACGGATTGGCCGAAGCCTTTAACAAGACCATTATCAAGATTTTGGCTAAACTTGTAAAAACCAATAAACGAGATTGGGACGACAAACTCGGCGAAGCCCTGTGGGCTTATCGTACAACTGTCCGTACGCCAACTGGAGCAACCTCGTATTCCTTAACATATGGGTGCGAAGCCGTCCTTCCGTTGGAAATACAAATTCCTTCCCTCCGTATCGCTCTCGCAATGGGAATGACGACGGAAGAACATCATCAGAAACGTTTCGAGGAATTAGAAATGTTAGATGAAAAACGCTTGGAAGCTCAACAACAAATCGAGTTTTATCAAGCTAGAATTTCCCGGGCTTTCGATAAAAAAGTCCGACGATGAAGTTTTAAAGAAGGAGATCTGGTTCTTGCCGTTCGAAGACCTATGATTCTCAATTCTAAGAAGAAAGGAAAATTCCAACCTAAATGACAAGGGCCGTTTGTAATAGAAACAGTCTATTCAAACGGTGCGTATCGCCTGATTACCCAGGATGGCAATAAATTAATAATGCTAATAAATGAGAAGTTCCTAAAAAAGTATTATCCGTAATATGTTCAGGATAACCTATGCAAAACGGGAAGTTCCTAGAGAATCCTGTATAGGATATTTCGGGATAACCCGAGATCAGTTGATTATTCTAAATAAAAAAAGACTGATCATTTAAATAATCCATTCTTGATTATCATTAAGATTCTTTTACAGTTTTTGTTGAGATGAGATTCAATGACAGAATACAGTTAATCTTTCCTTACAAAACTCATCACCGATCAAATTGATCGGTGGAGGGTCCACTGAAGTCCATCATGGATTAAAATCCTTCAAACTCCCATTATATCTATTTTCTAACATCCCCAATGTTGAAGTTATGATACAATGTCAAAGAAATCTTCAAGTTATCGGTCCATATCAGTCGCCAAATCACTTCATGTCAAATTCTTGTATCTGACATCAAAAAAATTCTCACTAAGTAATTTGTACAAATCAACAAACCCATTGTTATTTGTACCCCATTCTTGTTCCCTACCTGGTCAAACCTTATTACAGTTAGGACCAAAACCAAAATCCCCTCTTGATTTCTCCTATGAACAAGAGGTCCACAAATCGAGCGATCAAACCTTCCTACAGTCAGGATCGTCTCAAAACTCTCACCTGGTCAAACCTTACTACAGTTAGGACCACAACCAAAATTTCCTTTCGATTCATTTCACGAACGAGAGATCTACTTTTGAATTGAATAATCAAACCTTATGACAGTTAGGATTATTCAAACCAATCAAGATTCTCTAAGTGGAGATCCCACTTTGAGTTTCCTTTGCACCAGGAAATATAATATAAAATTCTTCCTCTTCGATTTTGGGTTTATCTCTACCAACAAACAAGAGACCAGGAGATAGAATATAAAATTCTTTCTCTCCAATTTTGGGTTCATCTCTACCAACAAAAAAGAGACCAGGAGATAGAATATAAAATTCTTCCTCTCCGATTTTGGGTTCATCTCTACCAACAAACAAGAGATTGAAAGATAGAATGCCCAATTCTTTCTTTATAATCTTGGGTTCATTGTCCTATGTAGGAAACACAACCTACTTACATTTTAAAATCCATGTCGTTCATGCATGGGGGATGTTATCTCAATCCCTTATTAGAGATAAGCCTATATCTAACACATGTAACCTACATATTCAATATTGTAGTTCAAAGTCTAAAATAGTTTAATTCTTTTAGCCCAACGTTATATGTGAAACGGACTTAGATAATTCACATACTAGCCCAATTCAAACGGTAGTCGGTAAAGGCATATCAAATCCATTTATGGCTGAGGATTTGCCAAAAATCATATAAGTATTATGTTTATTTATTCTAAACAAGAATGAGTAATCATAATAAAATTTTGGTAAGCAAAAGAGTCCACTTTATTCATAAGAACTTTTTGATATTAAAAAAAATATCACTACAAGAGAAGAGTTTTCTTTTAATCCAAGCATAACTTATAATTACAAATTTGCCCTTCAAGTTCTGAGAGCGTTTCCGCATAAGCTTGTTCAAATTCAGCTTTCAGGTTGGCTCTTAAAGATTCTTCGTTGGTATTCCGAGCTTGGAGAACTTCTTGCTCAGTTTCAACGAGTTTCCTATCGTGAAGTTCCAGCTGCTGGAATAAATCAGTTTCGACGCGCTCAGCTTCAGCCAAATCAAGTTTTAGAATACTCTTAGTATCCTTAGCCTCTACGAGCTCCTTTTCCAAGTGGGCTATATGAGCTTGACGTAGTTCTAAAGATTGAAGTAAACCAGCCTTGGCCTGCACTTTCTTGGCAATACCCAACCTCATTTGGGTTACACGATCTCTCAACTTTTGAAGCTCAAGTTCTGCTGATTTTTGTGAAGAAGGCCACTCTTGCAATTTGAGATCTACTTGAGTTGATACATAAGAAGAAACGCCGCTGGTCTTAAGGTCCCTCAGGTGTTCAAATTGTTGTTTTAGTTGAGCTAGGTAGGCTTCAATAGAGTCAGCCAATTCAGGATATCCATTTTCTCTGATTCCTGCTACATGGCGATCAAGTGATCTCCTGAAGCTGTCGAAGGGTGACCCCTGATGAAGAATCCGATCAATCATAAGGTTCAGAAAATAAGCAAAACTTTGGATGCCTGAACAGATGAACGCCTTATCCGGATCCCTATTGGACGCCAGAGCTTTGATAGAGTCAAGCAAGGTTGAGGAAGGCACTGTGATAGAAAAAGAAGAAGATGAGTGCTCGAGACTTAAAATTCATAAACAATAATGAGCCGAAGCATACCAAGTTTAACAGAAGAGCCTTCAGCATGACTTTCTTACCCCAATGATGTTAATCCGGCCTCCTGAATAACCAAGGTTGATTCAGGAATAACAGCCGACGCACCCGCTACATCAGATGATTTTTCAACTAAAACCTCAGAGAACTTCGGGTCCAAGTTAAGAGGCCTCTTGGGAGAGAATTCTACAAACAAGAGAATCATAATGAGTATAATGGAATGATAATCAGAAATTTAAAACAAATGATGGATAAAACTCACCAACTCTAGTCACAACAGCTGCCGATGTACCGACTTCTTCAGTTGATCTCGTTTTTGTTGCAACAGGACTAAGTTGGGGAGTGACATTAATTTCTATCATCATGGGGTCCACAGGAGTAGTAGGTTGAGATTCGAGAATTGATAATTGAAGATCAACTTCGGTTCCTGCCCATGACAAGAGGTCACGACCCTCGGGTTGATCAAACTTTCCAATGATTATAGCTGTATCGGTTCCAACAACTGGTCCTATAATTCGAATGCTTATATGATTACTCGAAAATGAAGTTAAAAAAAATATACAGAGTTTACAGAACAAAGGCCTTACTCTCAGAAGGACCCACTTCTGTTGAACCAACTCCAACAGTTAAGCCTATGGCTGCATCAAGAGTTTTCCCGATAATAAATCAGAGATATACTGATGATCGCCCTCTGAGAGATCGAGATCGAGGTTATGCTCGTTGAAGTCCTCGACCTCTGTTGCATGTATGGTTTCTCCTCCAGCAGATTCTTTCATTATGGCATCTACAGAATATATTGGGTCATGAGTAACATATATATTTATATGAACTCGCACAAAAGAGAGACTAGATTTACCTTCATTAACCGGGACGGACCGAGAGCTCCACTACTCGCGCCCGCTTCTTTTAATTTGACTAAAAGGAGACAAAGTGCACAAGTCATTAGAAGAGGCACGCGTTCTGACTCATTCATCTTTCGAAATTGTCTTTCAAATGGAGAAAGATCTGTACCTGTATTTTAGGCTGATGGATCAACATCAGAAGCTGCAGGAACACCAGCGGTTTCATCTTTAAGCACATCTTGCATTTGTTGAACGAAGCTGGGCACCTCAGCTTCCATACCACCGGGAGAAGCAGTGTCAGCCCGAAATTCTCCCTCTTCTTGACTCCTTACAAGAATTGAGTGTAAGATAAGCCCGAGTATTAAGAAATATAAGAGCAGTAAAGTGAAAATAAAGACGAATCTTTACCTCGTTCGGCTGAAGAAACACTACGGTCAGATGTCTCCTCTAAAGCGGGAAGACGAACATGTGGCTTAGAGGCGGTCTTCTTTCGTCTTTTTAGTGGACGCGTTTCATCCTGGACCCCAGATCCTTCGTGACGATGTTTAGTGCGTAATTCAGTTCTGGGAGGGACTTGGGTTTGAGCTTGAGTGGAAGATAGTGATCTTTGCCGACGAACAAGAGGCACTGTATCTTCTTCATCCTCCTCATCTCCACTGAGGACCTCTACCGTCATCCGATTGGGATAAGTCATAATGACTCTCTCCCTCCTTCCTTTCGGAGCGTTTTGCTGTTGGGTAGGAGCAACATAGTGAGCCCCGCGAGCAACGGAAGGGTTTACAAGTCCTCTCTCAAAGAAAGAATCAGGGAGACCAACTGCTTCCTCAGAACTTGAACCAGTCTCACCCGCCCCCTCAGAAGTTTCTGTTTCATCAGTATCAAACTCTTCTTCACTATCAGTTGGGCGGGCCGGTTCCTTGCCCTTTCTGGATGATTCAGCAGCCTCTTTCCTTCGAGGTGATAACATAGTTTCACAGGTCACTTCTGTTGTATACCGTGGGGCTGCCTCTCCTTCTGAGTCCGATATTCTCCTATGCTGTGTGACGATATTGGCAGCTATCAGCCACTTACAATAGAGGAAGGTCATCTGCAAAGGCGGCACTTCCAAAGGGAGATCGAACTCAGCATTTGTGCAGTCGGCAATACTCCAAAACCAAGCTCTCGCCCCATCGATAAGTCCACCTCGAACGCTAAGTTGACGGTTCGGGTTGCCGACATACAGTTGGTCATAGCCGAATTGACGGGCAAATCGACATGGAAAATAAGGTTCAATATGACAAACATCTTTCACCCTGAACAATAGATAACCAGGTCGAATGTTCATCAGCCATCTGAAGCACCCGACATCCAAAATGGTGCGATTCTGCCTTAGTTATTCAGCATCCAATAAGGTCGTATTGTACGTACCAGAGAATCGAGGGAAGCAAGGGAAGAACTCCCAACACTTGTGAACTTTGAAGTGCCTCGTTATATCCATCCGTCGATGTTTGACGCATTTACAACCCTTAAGAGTCTACAACAGAGGGAGGCTGGGATCCACCGTCTCAGGAGCCTCCATTAAATCTGGCCGGTGAAGTACCAACCAGGTCATCAGATAAGTGTAGGGTAGCTCTAGCTTCGGAACGGATATGCTAGCGGAGGATTTCTTTCCCTCTTGAGTAAACACGGAAACTAATTGTCATAATCCACTGTGAATAGCGGCCACCATGGTAGGAAGCAAGGATAATTTGCGACCTGTAACTAACTAGACGACTAGATACAACACTTCAATCGGCATAGCATCAGAGGGTTGGTGGGGAACGACACACCTTTTCAGCTATAAAGCCAGAAAGCCAGCCAGCAGGGTAGTAGGATGGATCGGAACACCAGCTTGCCACAAATAAGAACGGAATTTAGTACCATGAGGAAATCCGTCTTCTGAGTGAGAGGTATAAGATTGTGCATTCGTCTTCTCTAACAGCCGGTTGATTTCATTCGGAGTCAAAGGAGATAATCCACACACGTCTTCCGAACGATTCTCAAGGTTCTTGAACAAATAATCGGCGAATTGTTTTAAACTAATCTGGGGAGATTTCTTCTTAGCTCTAGTCTCCATCTCAGCCATAGCTATATGATAATGACAAGTCAATTCCCATAAAGTGTCGTGGGTCACAGTTGACCGATCTTTCATCTTATTCAACTGACTGGCGGTTGGGAAGAATTCTTGATACGGGACATCACCTATAGGCAAACCAGACACCTTCATCATTTCATGTAAAGGTAACCCGAGCTCTCCATTCTTAGTGAAGAATGTATTGGTGTCAGGGTTGTAGATCTCGAACAAACAGAGGAAATGGCCTACACTGATCTGCAAACCATACATACTGGCATAGATCGGGACTGACAACCCTAATTCTGCCAATTCTCGCCCCCAGCGATTCAATACATATCGGGTCATTCTGGTCCACCACTTGTCTCTAAAATAATGGATCCATCCATAACATCTGAAGTTCTGGTTAGGTAATTTCTTTCCCACTACAGCTAACCGATTCTTCACGGTATTTGCCTATGCTGCCTTTTCATTCTGGGGTATATTATCTTGGCCTAAGACACGCGGATGAAGTCCTCGTACAGAAGCTCTGTCACTGGAACCCGGGGCGGCTTCCTTCCTAATAAAACCACAGTGATTACATTCGTGGTTTTCGATCAACCTCCAGAACATTTCACGTCCAACTGACAAGTTTCTGAACTTTAAAAGTGAATGCTCCCGAGGAATCAGGGAAGATATAATAATAATGACCCGCTCCCATATAACCACTGCGTAGGTCTGCAAGAAACGATCTCCGGATCTTTTACAGAGTCACCAAACAAGAAATCTGGCTTCCTTATGCACTGATTCGAGTCTTGCTCTGAAACTAAAGTTGCGTCCGTGATTAACCATCGCAGAATACGACAACTACCTCGCCGAATCAACTCTCTAGCTCCTTCGCTGTAGTCTGGCTTGAATTGGGGAGCTGATTCAATTAACGGAATCCCCTCATAATAGGAGTGGGTAGCACTACTTTGGCCAGTAACCTCATCAGCAATGAAGATTACAGAAGGAAAATGGACTGATAAAGAAGACACACACATAAATTGTGTAAGAATAGTCCTAAAATTTTAGAGAAGGCAGTATATCTTACTCCATAAGATATAATCGCCACCTCATAACAGGTGCGACGATTTTCTATCTACCACATGTATAAAAGAGATATGCGTTACTATGCACGAGCATTATAACGGCATATCAAAACCTTTCAACACACATGGGATGATACAAAATCGCCCCTGTATATTCTGAAGTGTGTTTTGTCCAAGCAAAACAAACACTTTCTAGCGTCGATCCCCTCAAAGGAGGATACCGGCTCTTCTCGAATGTATCTCAAAGGATGACAAACAAGGGTTTACATACAAATACAGATATATACGTATGAAATTGATAAGATACGGCATTTAAGTTCGTGAAAGGGTGAAAGAGGTGTACCCCCATGGGAAGCAGCAACGGGATCAGCCCCCTCAGTAGTCTGAATAGTTGGACGGCCCCGGGGAACTCGAGATCTACGCGGCGACATGATGAAAATATGATCTACATTGAAATCCAACGAGGAAGTTAGGGTTTTGAGCATGGAATTAACAAAAATATCACAAAATACAGTTGAAATGCGCATGTATGGAGAAGAATCAAAGAAAATTGAAATTTCGAAGGGGAGAGGGAGAACAAACCTTCAATCTTCGAATAAAATCCCTCCAAACGAGAACCCTACTCAACTCAAAGACGAAGAGAACAAGAGAAGCTCGAAAACTTGTAGAAATAGCTGAAGAAATCGCCCAGAAATCACTCAGAAGTCGACGTGAAAAAAAACCTAAAAAACCCTAAGTCGGGGTTTTATACCCCCCGACTCAGCAGTCCGAGATAGTATTCACTGTCTTGGACGACGAGATAGTATTCACTGTCTCGCTGGGCGAGACAGTATTCTCTGTCTCGCTGTGCGAGACAGTATTAACTGTCTCGTACTATGAGACAGATAACACCGTCTCGCTGAGCAAGACCATAACAATCGTCTTGGGCAGAATTTGCCACTTGATGGTGGTTCCCCTACCTCCAGCAGGAAGTTTCTTGAGAATATTACTCTGAATATTCTTAAGGATAACCTGACGAACTCTCAATGGGTATACAAGTATCAATTTAGTGACAAAAAAACGGATTCGCAAGTACAAATACCAGCTCTGATTCGAAATCTCGACAACGGTCAAGCGATAAACGCAGTACCGGAAGAATATTAGCTATTCTACAAGGAACTGAATAGACTAAGGGAGGAAGAGATCGAGAATTGAAGCCATTTATGGGTCCTTCTACACGATCTATTCAACCAAGCATTGAAGGGATTGTAAGTAAAATCTATCTTATCCAAAGTGTCCTAGACTCCTCTATAAAAGAATGAGTCTGGAATACTTTGGAGGGGGTATCTGTAGGCGTCAAAAAAAATACTGATATATATCCAAACATAGAAAAGATCACCCAAAAGATCACAAGAAAGATCAAGATAATGTAGACTGTCTCGCACCCAAGATAGTGTTTACTGTCTCGCCAACGAGACAGTGTTTACTGTCTCGCAGCGAGATAGTGTTTACTGTCTCGCCAGCGGCGAGACAGTGTTTATTATCTCGTAGCGAGACAATGTTTACTGTTTCACAGCGAGACAGTGTTTACTGTCTCGCACGCGAGACAGCTCTGAAATGATCAAAAGTTACTAAAATAACTGCCACACACGTGTCCATTAACTGTCCAGGGACGTGGGAAACATCGTGGGCGAGAATCACGTGGATAACTGTCAAAATAACGAAGTTCGAAACGTGAGAAAGCAGTTACAATAGAAACTGCCAGGCAGTTGGATTTTTCGAGACAGTCTTTACTGTCTCGGAAGCCGAGACAGCAAACACTGTCTCGGCCGTCGAGACAGTAAACGCTGTCTCTCAACCTTAACTTCTTCACATGATTGTATTTTTCAGTGAAAGTGTCCCAGAGGCTATAAATACCCCCCTAGGGTCACTACTGACGAGGATCGAGCAAATTGGAGCAGAGAGAGCAGATAAAACAGTAAAACTCAAGTTCTTTGTGTGATTCCTTGAGATTCGAGCTTTGACTTGATCTTAAGAAGAATGATCGTCTTACTTTGATAAGATATTCACTGATCTTTATTCTTGCTTCTAAATGAAGGAAGGATACCAATGACCCTCACGAATCTGTGAATTGGTGGTCCACGAGTCAAAGCACTCCCGGCATAGGCAAAGTCCCACAAAACAAGAATCGATAAACGATTTTTTGTGTTATTTTCTTAAAAGTTGTAATCTTCTCAATTTTTCATTGTAATTCATTGTAAATGACCGAAGTTTAATAGAATCATCAATGGAAATGACTTTCGCTGAAAGCAGCCACTCCTGCAAACAATTGTTAAGCTCTGCTTCATTTCGAGAACATGTATGCACTGTAGCCCCAAACCCTGCTAATTCTTCAACTATAGCATGTCTGCAATGCATAGGGGAAAAAATACATGTTAGTTTAATTGCTCAAACAAAATTAGTCAACCACATATGTCAATTAAAATTTAGATCCTCTCCGTTCCAAAAAGAAGTAATATTGCAGAGACCATTATATTATTCATAGCCGCAGATTTGTCTTGCAAGTGGTTATGACTCATTCCATATCTAACACTCAACGTAAGTCCTATGATTTGTACTCACTTCCGAATTTACACTCAAAGAAATCACAACCACTCATTAAACAAATTGATAGTTGTGATATAGTAGTGATCTCTCCAGCACTTTTTGCATTAGCTATGTGAAAATAACATATGGAGCAACATATTTGAGAGTTTCATGGGAAACTCACTGACAGAAGCTTTTTTTTATTTGTAGGAAAAAGCAAGCCTTAATCCATATTACTCTTGCTGTGACTTTTAGGATTTAGTCGGGGAAACTTTATTATGAAAATCTGAGAAAATATGAGCAATTAGAACCAAAAAGTGCAGTCATAGCAAATACTGTTGTGCGCAACGGATTCGAAGTAACACAATCAAACTGAGATAGAATCATAACTAATAGGTAAAATAAGAACCCAACAATGCAAGATATAGATTTTACGTGGTTCGGCAAGTTGCCTACGCCCACCGGGCAAGGAGAGGATGAATTTTACTATTAGAGAGAGTACAAATAGAGATTACAAATTCACTCAAAACTCACAAATTAATCTCTCAAACAAAGCTCTCAAATCTCTCACCAAATCTCCCAAATACCTAGCCCAAAAATCTCTTCTTTTTACCTTTTTAGAAAACCCTAAAAAACATGTTTCAATATATATAAAAAACACAAACCAAATCAGAACAGGAAACGAAGCCCAGGCCCAAACCCGACAGGCGGTCGATCGCCGAAACCATCGTGGTCGACCAGACAGACAGAAATAAAAAAAATCCATTATAGGGTCCGCGGTCGACTGGACCTAGCCTCACGGTCGACCGACCAGAACTCCAGAATGCCACCCTGTAGCGTGCATGTTTCCGGTCGACCGCACATGTTGTCGCGGTCGATCGGGAAACTTCCAAACTGTTTCTTTCATTAAATTTCCTAAACTTCAACCCCGTTTTCATCGTTTCTACAATTCTCCACCTCGACAAAGTTTTCTAAAACTGAGCCGACACCAATACTAACCAAACATTCCACTTGTTGCGTCAAGTACGAAGTCGAATCAATCAACGACAACGGTCTCAATCCACAACAAGTTGGGAACCAAATGAGAATGTGAACAATCTTCACCATGTCGGTATCAACTCATCAAACTGGCTACATAAAAAAAATGACTGCCTACGTATCCCTTGCCCAAGGAATCAAGCCTCACGTAGCTCATCTAAATGGCCTTCAAAAGGCCCTCAACACCGAAGAATGTTCAATAACTCCAAACAATGACCAAATTTCACACCGGTGATAACTTTGGTCAACATATTTGCCAGATTGTCATTTGTGTGGATCTTCTCCAATATGACATCTCCATCATCCAAGACATCTCCATCACTCAAGATCTCAACAAAAACCCCAAGCAAAAGACAAAAGAGCCCCCAGAAAATAGCTCAGAAAAATAGTCGTTGGGAACCAACGGATCTATTGGCGGTCGACCGAAAATATTCGCGGTCGATCGCGAAGAACAAAAACACGAAGAACTGTTCTGGACAATCGTCGGTCGACCGGTACGGTCGACTGATGGAAAATATCGAGCTCTCGGTCGACCGCATCGGTCGACCGACCAACTCTCTGCTGTATGCTGACGAAAAAACAAATGAGCGGTCGACCGGTGCGGTCGACTGAAGACTGACACAGCAGAAAACTGATATTAAAATAGATTTTTGAGACTTTTGAAAATATGTTAAAAATAACAAATGAAGTCCAAAAATAATGAAACTTTAGGAAATGTATATAAACATGAAAACAAACATGTTACAAAAAGAATTTTCCAAATTGCATTTCCCATTTGTGAAAAAACATTATTTTGCAAAATAGTCCAAAACACGAAAATATAAACATGTGAATTTTAACATTTTGGCTAAACCATGTTTTGAAACTTTACACAATGATTTTGTAGACTTGATAAAATATGTATATGATTGTTATTAAGTCCAAAAACTAAGAATACAATATTTTCACAAAATTGCATATTCTATGCAATATATACGAAAACACAATAGTAAATATGAAACATGTGATTTCATATTTATAAACATGAAAACCAAAACTTGTATGTATATATATAACTATATATGTGCATAGAAACCAAAACTTATGTATATATATATATATATATAAATATATATACGAAAAAACCAATAAATGTGTGTGTATAGATATTGAGCTTAAGGTATTTAACACACATAATATAAAACCTAAACTAAGTTACCCAAGCTAGATCTTGATCTTCAATAAGCTCTTCTTGGTAATCTCGCAGATGAAGCTTGAATTTGATCTTTAACTTTGAATTGCAAGGCTCCACTCCACTATTCCGCTAACCTCCATTGGATATCATCGTTGTAGCGCATATTCCATCCAACCTCCAACATGTTGTTTGCCTAGAATAAATACAAAAACACAAACACTAGACAAACAACATTAGAAGTAAATTGTTTGTTAAACATCATCAAAACAAGAAGGCCAGCAAATGGGACACAGCTCCCTACCCACCAAAGTTTAAAGCCCCAACCTTATAACTATTTGATGGCACAGGATCGTCGAACCAGCACATCTACTACTTCAAGTTGTTGACCCTATAGTTTTGATGATGATTTGTCAAACAATTTATATATAATCTATTCTCTAGTCTTTGTGTTTATCTTTACAGGTAATTCAACACACGTCTATCAAGCGTTAAAGATTCAAGTTCATATGTGTGGATTTACTAGGTATTAGTTTAGTTTACTTACATATATTGTCTGTTTATATCTAAGCTCAATATATATACACTTAACACGATTTTTGACGTTTTCTATCATATAAATGATTTTTCATCAAACGTTGTTACAATATCTTATATCTCATGTTTACAAATCTTTCATAATTCATTATATACATATAATACATGCATAACATATAGATACATATTTACAAGCCTTATGTTAATTTTCATGTTCACGAAAAACATGTTTTCTGAACACTTTTCAAAAACAGGGAGTTTTCACAAACAAAAATTGATTTTCCAAAAATTCCATTTCAAACATGTTTATTTTATCATTTAGAAACTTTTCCCAAAGTTTCACTATTTTTGGATTTGATTTGATATTTTTAATGAATTTTCAAAACAGCCCTAAAACCTGTCAATATGCAATATATCAGAATTCGGTCGACCGGTGCGGTCGACCGCCAGTTAAAATTTTTCTGGGCTTACTTTTTTTGTGCTCACGGTCAACCGTGACGGTCGACCGTGAAAACATCCAGAGAGTTTCACGGTCGACCGCCAGCTTTATATTTTCAAATCTTTAGCTTTTTTGAGCTTCGCGGTCGACCGCACCGGTCGACCGTCGAATTGTCAGCTCTCTTCCAACGGCTAGTTTTTACAGCTATTTTCAAATTAGTTTTTTGGTCTTTTACTTATGTTTTTGCTGATGTATTGGGGTGCTATAAATACCACATTGCTGCTCTCCTTCTATACATCCAAGAAATCCAAGTTTTGTGTTTAACAAAATCTTAAGTGCGTTTAAGAGCTGTTTAAAGTTGATTTCATCAATCTGTTTTCAAGAGAAGGTTTTCTACAACAAGAAGTGGCTTTCAAATCCTATTGGGATCATCACCTACTGATCTTCTTGTTTGAGAAATTTTCTAAACTCTTATATAGCTTGTTATTTCATTTTCATTTCATTTAGCTATATTTATTGAGTTTCATTCACTGTTACCACACACACTTATTGAGCTTAATATTTTCATACCATATAGTGTGGGTTGTGGGGTGTGATTTAGTGAGTGTGAGCTTCATTGTGTTCTCACTTGTTATTTGAGAACAAATCATTGTATTTAACTTTTATTTGTGAGAATCACTTGTTATACACTTGTACACCAAGAGAAGTGTGAGGCGAGAGACGGGGTCGAATCAAATAGGAGTGGTGTCGGTTGACAAACCTAGGGAGAGGTTGTAACCGAGCACTTGAGGAGGAGGACACGGGCTAGGTTCCTACACTTAGTGTGTAAAGTGTGATTGCATAGTGTTTGTTATGTGAGAGTTTTCGGTGAACTTGCAAACCGAGTGTGTAGAAGTTCCGGCTTCCAAACCGGATTGTGATAGTGGATATCTCCTCAAGGTGAGGAGCGGGGACGTAGGTCGTGGTGACCAAACCTCGTAAACATATCGTGTGTTTGTGTTTCTGTTTGACTCATATTTTATTTGTGCATATTCTTATTGTTCTTATTCATATCTATCTTTTGCAAGAACATATTGATCAATATAATTTTAATTGGCAATTAATTAGGATTAGATTAGCATAAGACCCTAATCACCCCCCCTCTAGGGTCTAACACAAGTCACAGACCGGAGATATGGTGGCAAATGACGACATTTTAACTCGATTGTTTATCGGCACTCTCAAGGGTGTCGCTTTCGAGTGGTTTATAAAACTGCCTACTGGATCTATTCAGAAATGGGTAGATCTGGAAAGGCTTTTCTTAGCCAGGTTCTTCGAAGACAATACAGAAATCTCAGTCCTAACTCTTCTCGCCACTAAGAAGAGGAAAGGAGAGTCTATCAAGGCCTATGTTGAGAGATTCCGCAGCATGGCATTACGATGCCCATCAGGTATGACTCAATCAACTTTGGTCAAAACTTGTAGGCACAATTTATAGACCTAACTCCTTACTCAAATGGGGGTAGCAGAATGTCTCTCCTGGAGACAACTGGTTTTGTAATGAGAACAAGCCGAAGAATCGTTGTTCGGGTCAAGGCTGAAGAAATTCCCCAACCAAAGCCGTAGCAACAGCGCAACCAGCATAATGCTCCTCGGTCTAAGGGGAAGGAGACTTTGGCTGCCGATACCAGTACATGGGTATCACCGGCTAAGCAAGGCAAAGTGCCGAATCCGCCAAGAGCGCCCAAGCAGTATTCGTTTAAGGAGGAGCATGTAGACACCTTGTTCCAGCTACTTCGGAAGAACAACAAGCTGCAGCTCCCTGAAATCAGAAAACCAAATGAAGCAGGGAAGGTGGATGACCCCAATTACTATCGTTATCATCGGTTCTTGGGACATCCTACCAGAAAATATTATGTTTTCAAGGATATTTTATAAAATCTGGTGAATGCTAACGTGCTCACACTGAAGCCCGAACAGAAGACCGTATCCACTAACTTGATAGCGGTCCAATTTGATGATTTCCCTCCAATAGCAGCTACAGACGGTGTTATCCTAATCCACAAAGGGGAAATGCAAATAAACAGTCAGAAAAGCAGGGGGTTGGTACCCCTCACTACCCTAAAATAGGAGATCATGTGAGTCCATCCTGATCTAGTGGAAGACCAACAGTGGACGAACACCTCGTCCAAAAAGAAAAGTGGTAAGGCTAAGTCATCTAACATGATTAGCCCTTCCGTAAATAAGAGTGATGATCATCTCAAACCTCTCACCGACTCAGAGGAAGAGAGGCTTGTCCTGGCAGCATACCCAGGAGGCAAACCTGGCACCCAGTCAGGAAAAACTTATTTGAAAGACTATGATCAGAATGCTCAAGAAGCTGAGGAACAGCCCCAAGACGCTGGGGGTTCTGTCCTGAAGAAGTCAGTTGATAAGGGAAAACAAAAGGAAACCCGGTTCAACAAAAATATTCTTCAGGAACCCGGGGAGTCAAGCGCTCCTTTCCAATTCAATGTCATGGCACAGCTGGCCAACATACCGGCCAAGATTACCCTATATGAGCTCCTGAGGTTGTCCAAAACTACTAAGGAAGCTCTAATCGAAGCCTTAACGAACACGGAGAGCTTTATCACTCAAGTCACTCCGATTCCCGAAGCTTCGGAAACGCTAGTTACGGCGTTAAAAGATAAGGAGTCTTTTAGACTCTAATCTTAACGTGGAATTCACATCCGCGTTCAGATTCCCAAATGCTAGGCCCAGACCAGCGTTATGAGAGTTCTTAACCTCGCGTTTCGAATCTCAAACGTGAAGGTCGTCTTTGCGTTGCAATTCTTCTAAATGAAGAACCTACCCTTGTGTTTTCAAACATGACACTTAGCCTTTAAGGCTGTGAATCCTTTTAACAAGGTGTTAATCAGAACCTCTAAATCTTTTCAACCAAATCTAAGTCATTTTCAGATGGCAAACCTTTCGTCAGAGTAATTCTACACTTCTGATGATCATCATCCCTACGGAATTGACATCTAGCCTGCATTTCTACAAGTACGATAACAATTCTGTTAAAACTAATTTATCGATTCTCGTCAATAGAACGATAAATCTCCAAAATTATTCAAATCATGGTCAATTTACAAACTCTCCTTAGCAGAGTATTAAATAACCAATTTATCAACTTCCTTCAGTAGGGTGATAAAAATTCTCTAAATCTCGTTCAAATCATAAGTAACACAATTCATCGTTCCGATGATAAAACATTTAGCAATCCTCCCCAGTGAGACGCTAAAATACCCTCCCCACAGATGTCATGTTAAAATTACACCTCTGACAAAATCAACTTATCGACTCTCTCCAATAAAGCGATAAGTCTTCAAAATTGCCCCGATCGCAATATCTTCCCTATCATGTTAAAATTACACCTCTAACAATATCAACTTATCGACTCTCTTCAATAGAGCGGTAAGTCCTCAAAATTGCTCCGATCATAATATCTCTCCTGTCACGTTAAAATCATACCTCTGACAAAATCAACTTACCGACTCTCTCCAATAGAGCGATAAGTCTTCAAAATTGCCCCGATCGTAATATCTTTCTTATCATATTAAAATTACACCTCTGACGAAATCAACTTATCGATTCTCTCCAATAGAACGATAAGTCCTCAAAATTGCTCTGATCGTAATATCTCTCCTGTCACGTTATAATCACACCTCTGACAAAATCAACTTACCAACTCTCTCCAATAGAGCGATAAGTCTTCAAAATTTCCCTGATCGTAATATCTTCCCTGTCACGTTAAAATTACACCTCTGACAAAATCAACTTATCGACTCTCTCCAATAGAGCAATAAGTCTTCAAAATTGCTCCGATCATAATATCTCTCCTGTCACGTTAAAATCACACCTCTGATACAATCAACTTACCGACTCTCTCTAATAGAGCGATAAGTCTTCAAAATTACCCCGATCGTAATATCTTTCCTGTTACGTTAACATCATACCTATAACAGGTCAAACCTCTCTAGTTGAACCTTTTTATCACTTTACATAAGAAGTGTTCTCATAAAATCCCTAGTGGATTAAACTCTTTCCAGAATTATCCTTAGTGGTAACAAGGAAAATTTGTGAATTTCACTCTATGAGAAAATTCACGCCAAGTTAATAATACACCTCTAGCACTTATAGATTTCTTTAAGTGTTTAAAGTAAAAGCCTAACACAAGAAGAATTCTATTAGTCAATCCTGTTCTAGGAGAATAGCAAAGTATTTATCCCCAGCAGTTGGAAATTTTCTGAAGTTATCTCAAACGCTAATAAAGAAAACTTTCTAGACCTATCACGTAAATCTGTGCTAAGTTAGGATCACACCTTTGGCATTTCTCGTGATTTTGTTGCTTAAGATTAAAACATGACATATGCAAGAAATAAGGAGAAACCAATATCACTTTTTATTCAAAAACAAAAAAAAGTGATACAAAGTAGAGATGTTCTCATTAAAAGAATATTACAAGGTCAAGATTCACTCGTGCATCAAAACAAAAGGGGTAAGTTGAGTTTTGACTTCAGTTAACTCCTCCTCGTGATTAGCTCGCACCATAGCCTCAGCCCTCGCCCTAATTCATCTTCACTGGGTATGACGGCGGCCTCCACCTCCTTCTTGGTGCTGAGGATATTGACGACATTTTCTTCACGAGAAAGTTGAGCCTTTAATCGTAGCACTTCAGCTTCAGCTTCAACAAGTCTTGTACGAAGCAAGTTCATGTAAGCAGTTGAGAGATCCAACTCCTCTTGTCTCTGAGCATTATTCTCTCGAAGCTCCACGATCTGACGCTCTCTTTCAGCCAGGTCCTGCTCCATCGCCTCTCGACGAGCCACTTCTTCAACCTGAAGGCCAGCCAAAATTGACATAATTCGTGGCTGAAGTTCCTTGTGGCCCAAGGCTTCGAAGTGCTGTAACTATGCTTCCAAACGAAGAATGGCTTCTGAACAGCACTCGAACCACTGAGTGTTTCCCACACTTCTAACTCCATTTAAGCCTGCCTCTAAAAGAGGCCGGAAAGAGCTAAAAGTTCCCCGACCACCCATCACAAATTCAACCACCTTCTTCGCAAGACTATTCAAGTATCCCAAAGAGATTTGAATGAATTCAGGTGCACGCGCGGGACTTAAAACAGTAGTCGGGGATACCTCTAGCTATTGAGATTAGTGCGTCAAAGTGATGGCTAGCAGGCGATCCAGGTACTGAAGCTGCAGAAGCAATTAAAACATTCAATTGCGAAGGACTTGAGGTCAAGGCCATCATTGCTCTCTCCTGAGATGTACTTGGTGCAGCCCCTGTTGTTGCAAGTGAGATCTTCATTAATACTGTCGGTGAAGCAGTTGCCGTGGATGTGCCAGGCAAAGTTTGCTCTTGTAAAGGAGCTGACACCTGCACAGGCTCCTATTCCGGAGGAGGGGTCACAGTAGTAGCCTCGGGAGTAGGTGAACCTGCACGCAAAAAGGGTCGGAACGCGGAAAGAATGTGCGGGATAATTCGAAATAAACCAGGCTTACCGGAGATATGAAAAAGAAGATAACCAGATGCCTTATCAGATGGGACCTTGGGAGCATCATCGAAAGTAGTGATGTCATCCATGGAGTCATGCTCTTCTACCTCCCGTCATCACCTGGCATGTTGCCGACTCCAGCATCCTCATTATCTCTATCTTCGTTAGTTGTACCGCCACTCAAGGAGGCTTCATAATCTACTTTCTCTTCATCATCACGTACAGCTAAAGACTCGGGAAGACTTGTGTCGGTAGCCGATTTAGTCATAAGTCCCGTTGTCGGACTAAGACTCGAACCGCCAGCCTATGGCATTAGTGGCAAAGGAGGAGGGGATAGATTCTCTTCACGGCCCTTTGATTCTGACACAGGAGCTTTAGGAGGGTCTACTGCCAGAGTAGATTCTACATCTGTAGCCATTAATTCATCCTCTTCGTCCTCGGAAGGATGATAAGAGGAAGCTTCACTCGATAGGGCTGGACCATGTGAACGGAGCCTAGCTCTATGTGGCAGGCCTGCAACTGAAGATTCATACTGTTCTTCTTCTTCTATCGCTCTGATGGCGTCAGCCATCAATTTCAATTTCTACTGGCCTTTAGCGGGAGGAGACCCAATCATCAACTTCCGGCAGGTCTGCTTATCGTATTGACCAGTTTCATCTGCTGAGAGTTTCCTCTTTCCAGACGCTCTTGTTGTGAGAGTATCAACCACTCGGGGTTCTTCCACTGGAGCAGGCTCAGCTGCTTGCTCCTCTTCCTGTTCAGCAGATGGGTCCTCGACAGATAAGTACCCTTCGATCCCTCTTAGACGAGACATCTTAGACCCCCTCCTCAAAGCATACATACGTCTGATCTCCTTCAAACAAGATGTATTCAAGTTGTAGTCAGGAACTTGAGAAGCAACAGAATACCAATTGCAGAAACCCATGGAAGTATATGAGTTGGGTGTCTTATGAGGAAGCTTGAAGACAGCCTTGGTACAACCAGCCACGGAGTAGTACCAAGCTCTGGCCCCTTCATACAGGTTGCTGACAATCGCGAGATGAGGTAGAGGATTTCCAACATACAGTTGATCATACCTAAATTATCGAGCAAACCTATAGGGTTGGTAGGGCTCAACGAAATATTTGCCGCCCTGCCTGAAAATCAAATAGCCTGGCCAGATGGAGAGGAGCCAATGGAAAACACTCCCGTTTAGCTGAGTGAATACATTAGGACCTACCATATCCTGATACTTTGCTCCATATACCCCCACCTTTAAAATCGGGAAAACAGCAGAAGATGTGGTAGTTAGTGTCTCGCGACAAGATCTGGCGAACCCTAACCATATACGTCCCCACCCACTTTGCAGATTCCAGTCGTTGTACAAACGGAGTGAATGAGTCGCCTGGAGGAGAGGCTGCACTCATTAGGGGAGGACAATGAAGCATGTACCAAGCCATCAAATAAGCGAAGGTAATGGTATTCAGGGATTGGGAGTTCTAAAAGTTTTGTTGCCACTAGACTCCACCTCCATAACATTAACAAAGTCCACGGCCAGCTCACGTAACCCGCTCTGCAAGTAGCTTACCATAGCATAAAGTAGATTCAATGGCCTCCTGTGCGCCAAAAGAACAGCTGGGTAAATCACCTCAGCAGCAAGAGCATCAATTGGTCTGGTGGGGACGAAACATCGCTTGAGCCATAGCATCAGAAATCCTGCCAACAGTGCCATGTCTGAGATGGGAATCTGAGCTTGATTGTGGAAGCTTTCAAACTCTGTGTGAGCCGGGGAAAACATCCTCCTTGGCTTCGTTGGTATAATGGGAGGTTGCAGCATCGATTCGGGCCTGAATCTCCTCCAAAGTGCTTGCAGGCAATCTAGTCACTGGAGCTCTCTTATCTGTCAAGTTCTGGAATAAATACTTCGCTTAGGACACTTGTTTTATGCCGCCTCCTCGAGCCCCTGTCTGTTGCATACAAATGTGGAAGTGACACATGACTTCCCAAAGGGTGGAATAAACTTCGGGGTTGGTTCTTCTCAAAATTTTAAGTTCCGTTAATCCCGGAACAAATTCTTCATATGGTAAATCCCCGAGAAGAAGGCCTGAGATGTCGTGCATCTTATGAAGAGCGAAGCCTAACTCCCCCACCGGAGTGAAAAAGGTACAGGTCTCGGGGCTGTATCTCTCCAATATGGAGAAGAAGTGATAATAGCTCTGGATGATCCCGAATTTAGTAGCCCTCATCGGAATCTTTAGGCCAGCTCGAGTAAGAGGTGTCTCCAACTACTCCAAAATAAAGTTAGTCATCCGGGCCCACCACCCTGTTACTGGAGAGTGAACCCAACCAGGAGTTCTAAATCCTTGCGTAGGAAATTCTCCTTTCTTCGCCATAAACTTCTTGACAAAAGTATTCGCCGGACTGGCCACTTCACCAATTAGGTATTCCTTGGCGAACAAGCCTAGTCGTAAAGCCGTCACCTATCTGTTATAACCCGCTGTGCGAACCCCCGGAAAAGTTAAAGTTCCGAGAGCAAATCCATCTTGATCCCTAACAAGGTCTCTGTCCATACGTCTTAGGATGGAGGCGCACTGGAAATATGATATGCGGTACATTCTCTCTATATTGGGCAAGAAAAGGTGACGTCTCCAACTTTCCTCAGCCATTTGTTATCCCCGTCATAAGCAACGCCTGCTTCAAAGTCAACAAAATCCCCAAAGAGGAATCCTGATTTGACTAACGGTTTACGGCTTAGACTCTCAAGCTTAGCATCCGTAACCAATGTCTGAAGAGTTTTAGGAGAAGCCTGGGTGATCAGCTCCACACGGCTCTTCTCAATAATCCTAAAAATTGGGAGTTTTTGGCGTAGATTGAATGTCATGTTTTGATCCACGCCACCTTAATGCCCAAAATGATGGCGAAAAGGGAGAGGCTCGTTGGTATGGCGCACTGCAAAACAAAGAAAAGAGTCAGACAATGCAAAGACAAATCAGACATGGAGATCGAGCCTCACGTCGAGAAAAATCAGACGCAGAGATCGAGCCTCGCGTTGAGAAAAATCAGATCGAGCCTCGCGTTGAAAAAAAATCAGACGTGGAGATCGAGCCTCGCGTTGAATAAAATCAGACGCAGAGATCGAGCCTCGCGTTGAAAAAATCAGACGCGGAGATCGAGCCTCGCATTGAAAAAATCAGACGCGAAGATCGAACCCCGCGTCAGAAAGATCAGACACAGAGGCTGAGCACCATGTTGATAAAACCAAACGCAGAGATTGAACCACGCGTTATCAAAATTGTAAGCGCGAGGATCGAAACCCTCCACAGTCCAAATTCCAAACGACAGAATCCTAGTCCCACGTTATTGAAACGAGCTTCCTCGTTGATTCAAACTCCAAAACTCGTCGTAGCAAGTTTTACGGCCACAAACATCATACCTACCACCAATTAAGGGAAGCTGAGGCGGCGGCCCACCCGCCTGAGCCACAGCGCCGTTGGCTGGCAACGACGGCGATGAGCCTTGAGCTGCAGTGATGACGGGTTTGAAAGGCTGAGAGACGGTTTTCTTCTTGGGCGCCATCGATCTCGTTGGAATAGGAAGAGGAACATTTTTAGCCGGAGATGAAAATGAAAATTTTCTTTGGAAATTCGAGAAAGAATTCAAAAGAGTTGAATGACTCTTGATTTGACCCCCAGCGGTCTATTTATAGATAGCTGTGAGCTGTCAAATCAGAACAGGATTTTAGGCTAGAATCCCGCCCAAACGCGATTCTAGCGTTTGAGTTGGTTGAACTTCCAAACGCGAGACTCACTCACACGTTCTAATTCTTGAACGCGGGACTTACTCACGCGTTCTAATTCTTGAACGCAAGACTCAACCACGCGTTCTAATTCTCAAGCACAGAGTTCACCCACGCATTTTGACCACAATAAAAACAACATCTCAACAACAAGAGCTACGACACAGCTTTAAATAAATAGAGAGAAGCTGATGTCGGCCATCAAGGTGACCAAAGCCAAGAAGAAACTGACGCATGACAAACAGCTATGCAGCCTCTTGGACGAGTACAGATAGGTTACAGTCAACAATACTAAAATCGTCAGGCTCGATCCGGCGCACAACTCATTCTTCTAAGTGGCTTAACATTCCTACTAAGATTAATGAAGACAGGAGCCACGTACAACTCATTCTTCTAAGTGGCTTAACATTCCCACTAAGATTAATGAAGCCAGGAGCTGCGCACAACTCATTCTTCTAAGTGGCTTAACATTCTCACTAAGATTAATGAAGACACGATCCGACGCGCAACTCATTCTTCTGGATGGCTTAACATCCCAACAAAGCCAAAAGCGGGGTATGGAGCATTCATTAATTCCTACAAGAATTTTCTGGACATTGGATACACCTCTTCACAAGTTGAGTGGAGTATCTCAAATACCCAGACAAAATCCGGAGAATACACCTCATCGTGGATCGAGTGGAGTATCTCAAGGACCCAGACAAAATCCGAAGAATACACTTTATCACGGATCAAGTGGAGTATCTCAAGGATCCAGACAAAATTCGAAGAATACACCTCATCATAGACTGAGTGGAGTATCTCAAGGACCCAGACAATTTCGTTGTCATCATCGCTTTTGTTTGGTTCATCAGCAATGACTTGGGCTTTAGCTTGTTTGACTAAGTTCATTGTCATCAAGACTCAAAATTTACCTTGTTTGGTTTAAGGAAGTAAAATTGTGACGTTCCGGCAATCAGGTTCGTGATATCTTCATCAGATGGAGCGAACAATCGATCAATAAAATTTTGGGATCCAAAGTATTCCAAAAATTTATCCCAGTCAACCGTGAACTTTCGAAAACTTTGGAGGGGGTTCTGTAGGCTGTCTAAAAATCGCAACAGATAGCTGATCCCTGTCAAACATCAATCAACAGTCTTGGCTAAGAAGGTTACAATCAGACGACTTTCGTGTCAACAAATGAGAGCTGCAAATAGAGGACTCTTCACATAGATCGAGAGGAGTTACAATTCGATGACTCTTCCGGCAACTGGTGAGAACTCTATTCAGTGGTCTTCATAATTAACTGTGAGAGTTAAAATCTGACAACTTTCACACCCCATAATAGTTAAAATGAGGATTACTGAACAATGGTCCTTACAACGCTCTACAGAAGAGGTTACAAGTCAACTAACCCCTTCTAAACGCGGAATTCATCTTCGCGTTTTAATTCTTGAAACGCAGGCAACCCCCGCATTTCCAAGCTGCAACAAGCAAAACACGAGCGGCCCTCGTGTTTTTGACGTTCAGTCATCACCCAACTCTGCGTCTCAACCCTAGGACGCAGAGTTAGGGTCGTGAACGTCAAATTGGGCGTTTGACTCATTCAAACATGAGTCGAACAATTTTAGAACCGTTTTCCCCACGATCTGAGGAACTCATGCCCACTTAAGAGCGGATTAAGAGGGCAGTTACAACCCCTTATTCTCCTATAAAACCTCAACCAACTCAACAGAGAAGGGTTGGGATATTCGGGTTGAAGATTTTGGCATCTAAACCGCACAAGGTTGGATTTTATGGAGATCAAGGGCGAATTCTTTAGAGAGCAACGATTTCAGCCAGATTTTGAAGATCAAATCTCAAAGAATCCTTTAGCAATAGCAAATCTACTTGGCTATTAACGGAATTTTCTGTTCTAACAACTCTGTTACAGAGTTTCAACTCGCTACGAGTTCTTAAACTCGTTAAGAGTTCTTAATCAGACTTATTACACAAGTCAGTCGTTCCCACGAGATAAAGACGGTCAGACGTCAACAGAGAGCAAATTCGATGCAAGCATTCGAAGGAGGCACTCCATCGCTACTGTGAAGAATCCAGAATTAAACAAAAGGGAGAATCCAGATCATTTTCCTCTTTTTTGTAATCGGAATCCAATTGTAATTGAGATCGAGAGAATACAAATCAAATTTTATTTCATTTCTTTTACTTCGAAATTTTTCCACAAACAGTCGAGTATACATGATGTCTTCCATGTTTCGATGCTTAAGAAGCATCTACGTGACGAGGAGCAACAACGAGTGTTAGACACACCAGAGGTCGATATTCTTGATAATATGATTATTATTGAAATTCATGTGTGTATTCTTGCTAAGGAGGAAAAGAGACTTAGAAACAAACTGATTCCTTTAGTTAAAGTTCAATAGAATTGGAAAGGAGTTGAGGAAGTTTCTTGGGGCACGATGAGGATATGCATCGCGCCGACTTGCACCTATTTGAGCAAGTAAATTGTTTGGATATGATTCGCCTATGTTTATGATTATCTACATGCTCATATCTATACTTAACGCTAGAATGGTGGTATAAGCACTTAGCTCCTAATTATTCGGAACACATGGTATATATATGGGGGGTTCCTTGTTTGGATTTTTTTGCCCAACGTACTAGTTCCGCTTAGTTAGGAGTTAAGTGGGAGTATTTACATTCTAGATTATTAAGTATAGATATCGAGGAGGATTCTAGAGGGAGTATGAAGATGTTATGTGTCGCGACTACCCGCACCTATTTGAGCAGATAAATTGATTGATTTTGACTGGTGTTCATGATTATCCATATTGCTATATTTATATTTAATGCTAGAACGAGGGTATTAATACTTAACTCCTAATTATTCGGAACACATGGTATATATATGAGGGTTCATTGTTTGGATTTTTCGCCCGAAGTACTTGTTCCGCTTAGTTTGGAGTTAAGT
>BQKN01059971.1:101133-113759 GCA_022839385.1 Asparagus kiusianus
TGGATTTTTCGCCCGAAGTACTTGTTCCGCTTAGTTTGGAGTTAAGTGGGAATATTCATATTTGAGATGGTTAAGTGTAGATATTATTATGTTTCATATCTGGGGATTAATAGTACGAGATGTGTACGGGAGGGTTTCCTTGTCTGGATTGTCCCCTCTTGGTGCTTTTCTCATATTATTAATCCCTGAGATACAATTGCGGAATTTTGGGGATGAAATTCTTTTAAGGGGAGAAGAATGTAAAACCCTGTAAAAAGTGTGCTGAAATTCTTTCTCAAAGGTTTCAGAAGGCCAATGATAAAATCCATGGTGATCTTTTCCCATTTCCACATTGGTATGTCCAAGTTATGGACTAATCCAGTTGATCTTTGGAGCTCAACCTTTACTTGCTGGCAAGTGAAATATTCTGCAACATAGGTGGTAATTTCCTTTTTCATATTATTCCACCAATATATTTCCTTCAGGTCATTATACATTTTTGTTAACCCAGGATACATAGTATACAGAGAGTGGTGTGCCTCCTTCAGAATCTTTTTCTTTATCTCTGGTATGTTAGGTACACAAACTCTAGTTCCAAATCTGAATGATCCATCTTTATGTATCTTAAATTCTCTTTGAGTGACTTCTTCTACATCTTTCTTTAGCTTCAATAGTTAAGAATCATTCTGTTGGTTTGCTTTAATTTCATCTAGCATAAAAGGTTGTATTACCATATTTTCTAATTTAACTCCAATTTGGTGGACTCTAATTTCAATTCCAGTATGATCCAAGTCCTCCAATATTTTTCTTTAAGAAGTAATTTGACAAGGTAAATTTCATAAATTCTTGCGGCTCAAGGCATCAGCAACAACATTTGCCTTGCCGGGGTGATAATTTGATGGTCATATCATAATCTTGCAGAAGCTCCAACCATCTTCTTTGCCATAAATTCAACTCCATCTGGATAAATATATATTTTAAACTCTTGTGGTCAGTATATATTTTACAATATACTCCATATAAATAATATCTCCAAATTTTGAGAGCAAACACTACTACCGCTAACTCAAGATCATGATTGGGATAGTTTTGTTCATAAGGCTTTAACTGCCTTGAAGCATATGTTATGACTCTCCCATTTTGCATAAGTACACATCCCAATCCTCTTCTAGAAGCATCACCATAGATAGCAAAATTTGTGTCTCCATTGGGTAATGCAAGTATTGGAGCAGACACTAATCGACTTTTTAGCTCTTAAAAGCTTTTTTCACATTCATCTGACCAAATAAATTTGATTCATTTCTGAGTAAAACGAGTTAGAGGTGAAGTAATACGGGTGAATCCTTCCACAAATTTTCTATAGTAGCCAGCCGTACAAAAAAAAACTACAGATCTCTGTCACATTAGTTGGTCTCATTTACTAATAGCTTTTATCTTTTCAGGGTCTACAGAAAAATCCTTCCTTAGAGATTACATGCCCAAGAAATGCTACTTCCTCCAACCAGAATTCATATTTCTTAAGTTTTGCATACAGTTGTTCTCTCTTTAATTTGTGCAGTGCATGTCTCAAGTGTTTTTTATGTTCTTCCTTACTTCTTGAGTATATCAGATATCATCAATAAATACCACAACAAACTGATCCAAGAAAGGTTTAAATACCCTGTTCATAAGATCCATATATGTTGTAGGTGCATTCGTGGGCCCGAATGGTAAAACTAAAAATTCATAATGTCCATAACGGGTTCGAAATACAGTTTTTGGCACATATTCTGGCTTGATTTTTTAACTGATAATAACCAGAATGGAGATCAACTTTGGAAAATACTTGAGCTCCTTGCAGTTGATCAAATAGATCATCAATTTTTGGTAATAGGTACTTGTTCCAAATTGTTACTTTATTCAACTCACGAAAGTTAATACATAGCCTCATACTACCATCCTTTTTCTTTACAAACAATATAGGCGCACACCATAGTGACACACTAGGCTTAATGAAGCCTTTACCTAAAAGTTATTATACACTACAACAAATTGCATTTTTCCCGATGCTTATTCCCGACGCATGGTAAAATATGTCATCAAAAACTATGTTTTTCCTGACAATTTTAGTTAGCGTCGGCAAAACATATATTTTTCCCCATGTTTATAATTGGTGTCACTAAAAGTGTATATTATTTATGACATTTTAACTTAGCGTCGGTAAAAGTGTATGGATTTCCTGACGTTTTTTTTATTTTCATCGGCAAAACTATAGCTTTTAGCAACGTAAAAATATTCGTCACAAAAAGTATACATTTGGCGACGCACGTTAGCATCGGCAAAAGTGTAGCTTTTAGTGACAAACAGTTTTGCGTCGCTAAAAGTAAACACTTTTTCCGACGCTATATTGCGTCGGCAAACGTATAGCTTTTAGCGACACAAAATTATTGCGTCGCTAAAAGCTATACTTTTTGCGATGCTTTATTATTCATGTACGTTGTCAATACCCCCTCTTTTTTTTCATTCCCCCGCCTACTTTTCAATTCGTCCCCCACTTTTTTTTATTTCCCTCTCCATCTAAAACGGGCCAACCAGAGGCACAATGGTTTCTCTTCTCCTATCCCCCAAATCGCTCCTCTTCTCTTCTCCTATCATTCTCTCCCTCTCCCCCAGGGCCGGCTATAGTCTTCCCCCAACTCTTCCCCCAAGCTTTTCCTACTCCCGAGTCCCATCGCTCCCACTCCCACCGTCAGGCTCCGCTCCAGCCGCCGCCACTCCTACAGTCGCTATCACTAACCGCCATGGAGAACTCGATCGTCTCCAAACCTTCGTCGCCGATAACTCAGCCCTAAAGAAGCTCGTCCGCCAACTCCCCGACGAAATCTCCCATGAAGTCATGGTAACAAAATTCCATTCTTTTGCCAAATACCCCAACCTTCAGCTTTTCAGAATTTTAACTTTATCAAAATATTGTAGTAGTAACCATGAACGAAGACCACTGCTCTAATATTTCCATAAGAAATTTTTGTGTTTTTTTGTCATCAGTCATCCCTATGCTAATTGGATTTTTTCAGTATTTGGGCCTTAGACGTGTAGAATTTCTCGGGTAATTTCTATTTGGGTGAATAGCTGTTACATTTCTAGTTCCAAAAAAAACTCTTGAAAATTGGGATTTTCACCTTTTAAAGATCGTTGTTGCGCAGGTTCCATTTGGGAGTGCAACATTTTTCCCAGGCCGACTAATCCATACAAACGAGTTCTTGCCTTCTTGGTAACATCTTTTACCTCTTCTCATTTAGTCTTTTAAGGGTTGTCTACTTTTATGCTAATTTTAGGGATTTTTATGGCTATAGGTATTATTAGGAGATGCATACTATGCAAAGAGAACATCGAAGCAAACAGTGGAGATTTTGAAGAGGAGAGAAAAGACTTTGGAATCTCAAATGAGGGCTTTAGACGCCGGTCTATTGGATTTAGAAACAGAGGCTAAGTTTTTCAATTCCACTACTGCCGAGGCTGAAGTAAGGCATTCTTCAATGAGTTCTTTTCATGTATAACGCTATGAGTAAAGTCAACTTTGTAGTATTTCGGATTTAAAATTTAGTGGGTCTATTCAGTTACATATGACTCTGCTTTTGCCGCTGTGAAATTATCTTCTATTGCTTGTTTATTTGGTAGTGACTCACTGATTCCCTTCGTCTTGCTGGAGAATTTCAAAAGGAAGAAATTCAACTCCATCGGGATGATGTTCCCATGGTAAAAAAGAAGAATTGGTTTGATCGTTTGAATATGTTCTTAAGCTCAGACACCAAATCAAAGCAAGAAAAGGTACAACTTTTTAATCCACATATCCTCTTTGTAATCAATATCCGCTAGGCTTTTGGTATCTCTAACATGTTGAGTTCATGATTGCAGAAGGAGAAGAGGAAGAAATGGGCTTTTGGAAAATTGAAGTCCAAATGCCTACCTTCTCTCCTTGCTCCATCTCTGAGGGGATCGAGATCACTAAGGGACGTGGAGCATGAGCAGAGCAAGCATGCAGTGGCGATTGCAGTTGCAACTGTCGTCGCTGCAGTAGTCAGGCTCACTAGAACGCCTACACCATATTATCATCAGACGCAAGAGATTGCGGCTATTAGGATTCAGAGCCCATTCCGTGGATATATTTTAAGCTCTTTGCTAATTTTCTGTAACTTAATCACATTGAATATAAAATTAGATTATGCTTTCTAGATGTATCAGATCATGCAATTTAGGCAGCAAAGATGGAATGAGCTACTTTCTCTGCACAATGCTTTTAGGAGAGGCCAAAACTTGCTTCCTGAATATGTACAATGACGTCATATTACATGAAACTAAGTGTGCTGTGACTATATTCCTGTATTTCATTATGGGATTTAAGAAAGCTGTAGAGAGAACGGTGATTCATACTCTTCTTTTCTTTCCTTTTATATATCTAGTTTTCACCCAATAAATTAGCTAAGGAGATCTCAGTCTACTATGAATTTAAGTTATCACGGATCAGATGGTTATGAAAGAATGTTGGCCAGGCATGCCATTGCAGCCATTCTATTGATGTCATGATTGTTTATATACAGAGAAGTAGTGTTAACTTGTTCCATGCTGGCACTTTTTCTAGTGTTAATTGCAAACTTAAAATTGTTATCGATGTCATTTCCAAAGGGTGTCTTATGTTTGTTCTAAGCAATAAGCATGTCATGTGGTTGGTTTTTGCATCTTTCAGGTGATATATTGAAACTATTAGATGTATCTTCTGCTGTAATTTTTTCCTACCATGTACAAATATTTGAAGCCGCCTTTTGGAAGACATCGTCTCAAGGTATCATATTCATAGTGAATTATATGCAACTATTCATCAGCTATAATCAGGTTCCCTCTTAGGGATATACATATGAGCATACCTTTCTATTTGAACAGAAATCCATGACCAGTATCAAATGTTTCATGGTTTGCATATATTTACATATTAATTATGGAAAGATTCTTCAGAATTTTTAGGTTGTTATACTGAGTTCTGGATATAATTTCGTCTTGATCCAGCACCATGTTTCATATGTATCTTTATATCTATTCTTCTGTTACAGTTAGTGCTTATTTATTTGTAGAAAGAAAAATATGGTCACTACACTTTGCAATTTATAGAGCATTTCCCTCCAGTATGTATATTGTAACTTCTGGAGTGAAGCATTATGTATAGTTTCTCTATGCTAATTGCAACTCCACATTAATCAGTTCAGATTGTCGAGTTTATTTCTGGAGTGAAGCATTATGTATAGTTTCTCTATGATAATTGCAACTCCACATTCATCATTTCAGATTGTGGAGTTTATTTCTGTTCTATTGACGATTTGTAGTGAAGTTACTGAAAGGCAACTTGTTGAACGAGGAGCCATCAAACATCCTAAATCTGTTTTTTGAGTAAGTTGCATGTTTCGTTTAACTAGATTATTTTGATGAAATTATTGAAGCTTAATCTTTGCTTCCATGACGATTGCAGATATCCTTTCAATAACATTTTGCATCGCACTATGGAAAACATCATAGCGCTATGCTTAAAGAATAAGAGTGATATTCTTATTTAGCACCTTCTCTTGGACTGCGATATTGTCAATAACATTCTTGATGCTGAAAAGCATCCCTTACTGTCAGCTGATTGCAGTAAGGTAACTGTTATTTACAAGTAATTGTAAGCTTCTATTCACGCCTCTCTTCCACAAATGTACGTATTCTACCTCTCTGTACCCATATATACAAAGATGACATTTTCATGCACCAGATACAGTTGTGTGCACATGGTTGCATGTTTCTTTCACTTGTACGATACACATGCCGCCTCAAACTGGTTGGTATTGTTTTTTATGTTGGGTTCATTTATTTGCAGCCAACCATATCTACACGGGGAAGATTGCCTCTAAGAATAGGAATTTTTGGACATATGACATGCATTGCTAGTTGGTTAGGTCTATGGTTCATATGTGACACAAATACATTAAATCCCTTAATAAGTCATTTTTTTTAAAGTCATTTCACACCATCAATCTAAATATCTCACTATTTTACAGTGTTCATTTTCTGTTAACTTAATGCATGGGGAAGAAATAAAAGATCTGGTAATCGTTTGATTTAGGGAAATATAATTATGTGTATCACTTTGAGTAGAATGGAATCTTCAATTGGGTTTACCATTTATTTTATTGGAATTTGATTGCAGTGGATTTTCAATTGAATATACTATTTATTGCATTTGAATGAGAAGGGTTTGAATGAGAAGGGTCTATAGCAAGTTCTTCTCAGATGACCCATATCTTGATCTTCTTTGCGTTAAGAGCTATGCACTTTAAGAAATTATAAGATCAGCACTCCTGCCCCATCAAGAGTTTGGCTAATTCCATCTTTTGGATGATTGCAACTCCAAAATCTCTCCCAAAAGGATGGTATATGTATAAACAATTTTTTTGGATGAGTGAGCTAGTGTTAAACCATAACTCTAGCTTAACTCTTCTTGCCAATCACAATTTTTTTCTCTCCCTATCAAGCCATTCATAGATTGTATTTACCATTTATTGGATTTAAACAAGGTAGACCTGGAAGCAATTTCTTTCTGAAGAATCTCTCCTTCCAACCCCGTGTAAGTATGATTGGGTTTACATTTGTTTATGTCTCTTCAATGAGAACGGATGCATAGAATCTTGGAAAATGGGGTCGTTCAACATGTAGTTTATAAGTGAAAGGCCATCTTAAGTTTCTTCCATTAAAACCAATATTTATGATTACTTTCTAGGAACAATTGAATTTCATTTTCGTTTACTAGTTGCAAATTTACCTTCTCTATACTGTATTGTTTACAACTAGTTTGTGTTAATTTGAGCGTGAATAATCTTATGATGCTGATTTGAGTGTGAATAATCTAGTTTATAAACATAAGTTTATTGCATAAGTTCATCAATACATAAATAAAAAATATATATTAGAGCATTACTGAGTACACTTTTTGTGTTTGATTTTAACTTTTTATTTGCCTTACTGAGTACATTTCTTTCCATTGCAGCTACACAACAGAAGTTGGAGATGGATGATGAAGGTGGGAAGAAGAAGACAGAGACGTGATGAAGGAAAGGCTTGCAACGTTGATAAGACATGGGTTATCTGTAGTCTTTATTGTTCAAGTCTACGTAATCATTATTGTTGGATTTGTTAATAAAACATGTGTCAAACACTTGTTATTTGTTTAATAGAATTGCGTTTGAAAATGTTTGGTTTTTTTGTTGATGTGAATGAGAGCAAATTTGTTGTGGATGTTTAGGTTCAGTGTAGTTGACAGAAAAGATGTTACTTTTGGCGATGCAAATTGGTGTCAATAAAAATATACTTTTTACTGGCTAAAAATTATACTTTTGCCGACGCTATATTGCGTCGCTAAAAATAATATCTTTTAGCGACGCTATCTTGTGTCGCCAAAGGTATAGTTTTTAGTGACGTTTTATTCTGCGTCGCTAAAAGCTAAACTTTGGTCGACGCTAACTTGCGTCGCCAAAAGTATATTTTTTAGCGATGACAATTTTGCGTCGCTAAAAGCTATACTTTTGCCGACGCATAGCTTTTGTCGAGCTTCATGCGTCGTCAAAAGTACACGTTTTGCCGATGCAAAATATTATGCGTCGCTAAAGATATACTTTTCCCGACGTATGACGCGTCGTCAAAAGTGTACTTTTGGCGACGCAGTGTATTTGCGTCGCCAAATATTTTCCTTGACGTACTTTTGGAGACGCATTAGCGACGTTGCATTTTGCGTCAGGAAAGATTTTTCTTGACGTTTTTTAAACTTTTGTCGACGTTTTTGTTTCATCGGCAATGTTGTATTTTGTTGTAGTGGTAGTTTCACCTTTAGCTCTCTCAATTCAACAGGTGCCATTCGATAAGGAGCCTTAGATATAGGTCTCGTACCAAGTACTAGGTCAATTGAAAATTTAATTTCTCTATCTGGGGTCATTCCTGGAAGTTCTTCTGGAAATTCTCGAACAATTAGTATCTCTTCTAAGTTTGATTTTCCATCATCAATCATTTCAACTGATGTCAAATAATCTATACATCCACTTCTCAGCGCTCGATGTGCTTTAAGGGCTGAGATGATTTTTAAGGGTTCTAGAGATTTACAGCCCTCAAAACAAAATTCTGGCTGGCTAGGAAATTTGAATACTACTTTCTTTTCTCGACATAAAATAGAAGCCTGATTTAAGGATAACCAATCTATCCCCAATATGACATTGAAATCATGCATTTCTAGCATTATTAATTCTATAGGGAGTTCCTTGTCGAGAATATTAATTTTACCCCTATAATCCTGATTTGATACTAATATGCTACCTCTAGGTGTACTAACAAGCAATTCTTATTATAGGGTATCACAAGGTAATTGGTTTCTCTTAACAAATTGTGTCGCAATAAAGGAATATGATGCACCATAATCAAAAAGTACTCGAGCATGGACCGATGCAAAAGTTAGCGTACTTGTAACCACATCTTTGTTTGCTTCCACTTCCTTCTCAGTCAAGGAATAAACTCAGGCCTTGGCTTGAGGATTGCCTATTCCCACCACTAGACTGGCTAGTTTGGAAGGTATTCTGAGATGGTTGCTATAGGGGACTATTTGAAATTTTGTGTTCTTTCTGTCCGCATCTCAAACAAGCTCCAGCATTTCTCTAATAGTTTTTTGCTTCATGTTCAGGTTTATGACAAACATCACATCCAAAATTTTATGGTTAGGAAATTGCTCCTCTCTGCGTCCAAAATTTTGCTTTTTATTTCTCAAATTTATATTTCTCCCGCTATGATTATCTAGCCAGAACCGCTTCTTTGGGTAAGAGTTACTCATCTCGTTATTTGGTTTTGTATCAATTTAATTTTTCTCAATTAACAAGGCCTTCTTTAATACTTCTCCATATGTAGGGAGTTCAAATGCACTGATCGTCTTTCTAATGTCCGGTCGAAGCCCTTCTTCGAAGCGACGAGGTCTATCCTCCTCCTTACCTATTAAGTGAGTGGCAAATTTTGATAAATAAGTGAACTCCTCTTCATATTTAGCTACCGTCTTACCACCTTGCTCCTATTTTCAAAATTCTTGTTCTTTTTTCTTGCGAACAGTTGAGGGAAAATACTTTTCGTAAAAAATCTTTTTGAATTCTTCCCGTGATATCTTGTATGCATTCTCACCTAACGTCCTGACCTACATTTGCCACCACCCCTAAGCATGGTGTTTTAACATGTACACTGCGTAATCAACCTTCTCCTCTTCAGGGCATTTCATGTATATGAAGACCTTTTTTATTTTCGTGATCCAATGCTCAGCAATCATAGGATTAATTGTTCTCTCAAAACTAAGTGGAGATAGTTTCTTGAATTCCCCATGCCGCTTCTTAATTTTGAGTGTCCCTCGTTTCCACAATTCATTTGATTACGATCGATTTGATCTTGTTTCCTGGTGATTGCTGCTGTCACTACTATCATTGCTTGTAGTAGTTCCATCAGTACATTGTTGTCTATTGAGTTTCCTTAGGTGGATGCACGAGCAATTTTAGATCTTATCATTTCACTTATCATTTGATTAAGATCCTTATCTCCGTTAGGAGGGGTTTGCTCATTACCTATAGTCATATCTCCCTATAAATAATAAAATGTTTGGTTCAATTGTTGTACAAGAAATAATTTCTATGTCAACCACATATATGCAATTCAAGTAATTATGAACTCAATCATTACTCAACATAATAACGAAAATCTATATTTATAAACCAAAAGTATATTACTAATAGTTAACTTTTTAGTCCATACACATATATGAGTATATGGGTTTACATCTATACATATTTTCTACCAAAATGTCCTATATATACCAAAAGAGTGACTACGAAAACCCATATACTAATATTACAAAATTGTCCTAACAGTTACACTCTATTTTATCGAGGAAGAGGAGCTGCTGGAGCTAGACTTCTCCTCGGTTGGCTCGGTCCCATCTGAGTCCTGGCTAATATCAGATCGAGGATCAATACCACTAGTCCCCCATCCTTCAAGATCGAGGTATGAGCCAATACCTAGGGTATTCGACTCATTCTCAAAAAAAGAGAGTCCCTCATTATTACTAAAAATCTCGAGCACCTGGGACTTGGTGCTAGAGGGATCGGACGAAATCATAATAACTTCTGAAGGTGATGACTCAACTGGCATAACCTCTACTACTAGATCCTCATCCTCAGAATGATCAACCTCAGTCTCCAATGAATCTATTATAATAACTTCTACTGAATCGATCTCCGATAAGTCTGGGGTCACATGGTCAGCCACTATCAAGCTTGGGTTAGTAACATCAGAAGTGTACTCCCAGTCTCTTAAGCTGGGTTCCCAGGAGTTGTCTACAAAAGTTATATAGCTAGAATGAGTGTCTGAGGAACTGGTTGATGAATGTGTCCTCGCCATCCTACAAAAGAACAAAAATAAATAAAATAAAATAAACAAGTATTATGAAATTCTAGAGAATTCTAAAATGAAATAAGGTCAACTAAATCCCATATGTATCCTCCTTAAATATGTAAAAGGCTTTACTATATAGCATTTATATGCATACACGTATATACATAGGTATACAGACACATATATCACATAGTTGATCCATACGATAACACTCATCTAATGCATAAACACTATACTAACGTGCCTTACAAGGCTTCTAACGTTGAAACCTAGGCTCTGATACCATCTTACTGTCACGCCCCGAAACTACAGCGAAAATTCATAAATATGGGTTACGCGACAGTAGCAACCTGTGCGCAAGATAAGTCTTATGCACGAGTCAGTCTGCCACTTCATATCACATAGTTTATCTCAAAATATTTATAAACCTGCTGATGATAGAAGTTCAGAGCAACAATATATATGTATATAATTGGTACATACAAACCACAAGCTCACCGTTATAAGCATTTTACAAAATAAATTACATTGTTGATTGTATGTAACATTCAAAAAGGAGGCTTTCCATACAACGCCTCTCAGCTAAACGCCATAACGAAAAGTTCGGCTACTATGACGCTACGCTAGATCTAAAAATAAATTAAAAATAACGGAATAAGCTAGGGCTCAGTGAGAACATTTTCTACTAGAGTTTCTAGATAACTAACAAAATAATAATAAGGATAATTTCCAGAAATAACTGAATTGTAAGTTTTGCACCAAAAATTCAAAACTAGCCAAATACGATCCAAATATCATAATATTGTCATTTTCAAGAAAGAATGCAATAACTATATTTTCTTTCTTATGTGCAACTGGATATACTTTGATATTTCATAGAATCAACCCTTTTTAAATCAGGATCTACATTAAGAAAGAAAAAGAACTAATAATTTGTACAAAACCAGAGGATTATTATTTTCTCAATTTCATAGTCAATTGTCAGAATCTTAATTCTCGATAAGTTATTCGTGAATGTGAAAGTCACCTCATAGGTCACGCTAAGGCTACGAATAATAGCCCAGTAGCATGAAAATGCATAAAACACATCACATAATAGATAATTCCTGGGAATCAATGCACCTAACACTGCCATAGGTTACTGGCCAAATACAGAGGGGCTAGAATAAATTTCAGAAGGGCCAATATAGAAGGGCCAATACAGAGGGGCTAAATAAAGGCACATTCACCATATGGCAGACATAATCACTCCATAGTAGACTTTTTGAGGGTTTGAAAATATTGAGAATCACTTGTCAAATGAGTAACACCTTGCGTATCAGAATTTACGATATTTTCAAAAGAAGTGGACAAGGGTAAAACTCCTCATCCCAGTTAAAACAGTTTATAGATTTTACTTTTCTTTATTTTTTATTAGATACTAAGTCACAGAAAATTTTTGAATCCATTAAACTGTTGAAACATGTTTAAAATATTTATTTTCTTCAAAAGCTTTCAAATAAAGCAATTCCCACAATTATTTGAAATCACATAAGAACCAAATTCACTTTCCATAGTTCATATAAAATCAAATTAATTTTTCATATCTTGTACAAAATCAACATCGTATTTATGGCTTAGGCCACAAAAGAAGTAGATCAAATCACCTTTTAACTTTATATACATGAAAATGATATATTATTTATTTTTCGATTACAAGATAAATCAAATGTAATACTCATGCAATTTCATATTATAAAATACTAGTGAGAAATGAACTCACCTCTAGTGGTCTCGACTTTCTCAAAATATTACTCTCTCAATATTAACCAGATCCTATAATATGAAGATATAAAGCTAATATTAATTCATGACAACACATATTATTGGTTAATCAATTCATAATCTAGAGCCGATAAATTCAAATATAATCAATAACAATTAAAATCTATAAATAGGTTCCTTGTAGACTTCTTTTCTAATCTTAACAATTTACCTAGCTTAATTACTAACTAAGTTAGAATTTTGTGGGTCTGGTTGCAGTTTACTAAACAACAGGGTCCTCATGAATATTTTCATTCCTCTTTATCTTTTGGACCCATATAGAAACTAATAATATTTCAGGAGTCCCAAACAATTTCTCAGGACATCAAGTATTAATTTCTTAAATCAAAGAAAAACAAGGAATAAGTGAGTTTCAT
>BQKN01059971.1:123759-152841 GCA_022839385.1 Asparagus kiusianus
CCACTTTCACGTGTGAGTGGATGTGGCCTCCCACCACGTTCACACCCAGGAATCTCCATAGTCCATAACGAGAATTTTCTCCACTAGCTCCTCAATCTTTCATTTCAAATTTGGCTCTTATCTGTGTCTTCAACTATTAATTTAGAGAAGTCATAGTACATTGTTCAAATCCTAATGTTTATATATTCTCTATTTGGTAGCACATTAGACATAAAGATGAAGATTCATACTACATGCACATCTGACAGAATGATTACTTTTTAACATCAGAGTTATTTTTAAATAAAATAACATTTTATATCAAGTTCTATTTTTGACAGATGGATAATTTTGCTAGCCATGCACTGTCCACCCCCCATCGACGCAAATCAACTGACCAGTAACATAAGAAGCAGCAGGCATACAAAGGAACGCCACTGCAGATGCAATTTCCTCTGGTTCACCAATACGCCCTACTGGAATGCGTGCCGCTAATTTTGCATTAAGTTTGTTACCATCCATCACCTTTAAGAAGTGAATACAAAGTCTTAAAGAAAAACATCAATATCTTTCATGCATAAACTTCAATAATATGCAGGCGGTAATTACATCTTACGATTAAGAGAAACAAGCTAGTATTGCTATTGAGAATCTAGGGTGTCATCAAAAGAGCTCGCAAAAGATAGACAAGAGGCAAATTAAGTGTCTGGATGATCAAGTAAAAGTTTAATGCATGATATAGGTTTACGTTAGCACCGCAGCAAAAGATAAATAATAATAAAAAACTACATACACATCGATTAGGGAAATAATGAAGGAGAGAGAAAACAAGTACACAAAGATTTAGCAAGATGCGAATATCAATGCGATGCACATCTTGGAGTACAACCAGGTCATGATTCCACTAATAACCAACAAAGTATTGCAACCAATCTGTCATATGCTAATCTTATCTTCCTTCTCGGTCACTATTTTTCTCTCTTCTGGATCCAAGAAAACAATAAGTGGTCGGTGAGTGGTGAAACAATATCAAAACTAAATGTGGAGAAGAAAATTATGGCGTGTATTCTGACTAGTCTAGGAAATATAGGATGATTTCGATGAAGACTCAAGTGCTTACGTACATTTAGTGTGAGAGTGTTTGCTTATTTTTGTTGGATAAATAAACTCCTTATCCCGATAAAAAGATAATAAATCTTTACAAAACTATTATCTATAATGTTCTTGTTTTCTCTGTTATGTTTACTTGTTTCTACTGATTTAGAATAAGAACCACCAGATGAGTGAATATACTAACTAGAAAGCCGAAAATAGGAAATGGAATCAGAGAGGAAATTACACTTTCACATTAAGAGACTAAACGGAGTACTTACAGGCTGTGTCATGATTGTTCTAGTTGCTCCAGGTGCAATGCAATTCGTTCGAATGTTGTCTTTTGCCCATTCGCAAGCCAAATTTCTTGTGAGTTGATTCATTGCTCCTAAATGAAAACAAAATCATCGATTAAAGTTCCTTTTCAGATGACACTCAACAAAACTTCATCTAGATTGTGGCTTTTATTTCTCACTTATACCTTTGGTTACTGAATAAAGCGTCACATCATCCGCAGCTATTTGCCCATAAATCGAGGAGATATTTACAATACTGCCAGCACCTGATGACTTAAGAAGAGGGTAGGCAAGTTGACACAGATGAAAAGCCGATTCGAAGTTTGTAGCCATGATCGACGTATATTCTTCCGCAGTAGAATCAATAGCTTTCTTGTAAATTAGTATTCCCGCATTATTAATCTGGAGAGAGGAAAAAATATGCTCCTTTCTTGAGGCCATGCAACAGAACTTAGCAGATAAAACTTTCATAAATACTTACAAGTATGTTGAGTTTCCCGTGGAATTCCATGGAGACTTTCTCCATCAGTTTCTCACGTTCAGATCGAGAAGATACATCACAAACAGACCCTAAAACTCTAAGCTTTGATATGTCCCACTCTTGCAGGCATTTGTTAAGTTCTGCTTCATTTAGAGAACATGTATACACTGTAGCCCCAAGCATGGCTAACTCTTCAACTATGGCATGTCTGTAAATCAAATCATGTAAGTATATTTATGTCGACAAAAACAAATTGAAGAGAGTTTCTTCTTTAGATAGATTAGCAAGATGTAAGGGTGGTTGTTCTTAGGATCGAAACCTTGTACTATAGGCCAAATCACATCAAATGCAATATATAATAACCAAATAGTGAAGATCAACAAAAAAGAAAACAAGAAATCAAACATAATACATGAGAACTTTTATGCTGTTCACCCCAATTTAGGGCTACATCCTCAGCAGAGTAGCATTTGCGAATTTCCACTGTCAGTTTGCCAAGCAATACAAGCTTGACCTCTCCCAGAATTTTTCTTTTAAAATATAACCGCAAATCGACGAAAGAATGAATGAAAATCAGAGAAACAATACACACATAGATATATAGGGTAGGGTAACAACACACCTAAGGTATAACTAACTTAGTTACACCGACCTATAAAAGTAAAAGATACTGGATCAGCCACTGATTTTGTTGATGTCTATTAAAAGAGTTCTCCACCCGGCCCAAGCTAGACGATAGGTGTGCAGATTGAAAACAGATACAAAGTTTGAGAAGCATAGCAAAACGTACCCTATCCCTCTGCTTCCTCCAGTGACTAGAGCTGTGGCTCCTTGAAGAGACCAGCGCTTGTTTCTGATGCTGGCCTTGTCCTCCATTGATCCGAATTTTCTTCCCCTGTTTGATAGAGCTCTCCTCGATAGCGTTTATCTTGTTCTCCATTTCTATGAGACAAACAGTACAAGAGACAAACACGAGTACTTTTCCCATACGAAATCTTGTTCTCCACTAAAACTATTCTTTTCTTATCTCCTCCTGACTTCTATGTTCATCATACGAAATGTTGTACGCAAAAAGAGCGTTTTACTAAATTCCGGAGGTTTCTTTTCACATCTCTTTTCACTTTCACTATTTAGATCATAAATGTGGGCCAAAGATGCCCTGGGAGTTATCTGCCAAAATGCGAAAACTTATTGCTGATTTTCTGCAATTCCAATTGATGCAGGGGGTTTTGTGTGATTCTAGAAGTTATAGGGGGGTTTTACTCCAAAATGCTGAAAATTCTTTGCGGTTTAGTGTAATTTACCCTTTTGACTTTATTTTTCAACGTGAATTGCGTGATTCCAAAGAGCAGTGATAACCAATAAGTTCTGTACAAGTCAAGTTCTCTGAACGCAAGCCATATAAGATTTACCCAGAAATCAAAGTATACATAACGATCTCTCAACAGGTTTGACCAGTTTTATGGAGCTTACTTAGTGCATTACTCAAAGGACAATGTCTATATATTCCTTCATTTAAAGAACATCGGATATAAGTTACATACCACATACATGTGCTGTAAGAATGTAGAGCTCTAATGGGAGAGACAACTTTGTAACATCTAGACTTGCTCTATAAATCAAATGAAATTTTATATCAAGTTCGATTCTTGGCATTAACCCTACACTATCCATCCCCCATCAACACAAACCACCTGATCGGCCATGTAAGCAGCGGCAAGCATGCAAAGGAACACAACTATACATGATATTTCCTTTGGTTCACCAATACGCCCTACAGGAATGCGTGCTGCTAATTTTGCACTCACTTCTTTACCCTTCATCAGTTACAAGTAAAGAGTAGAAACTCATACAAGTTAATAACCTCTTGCTTAAAGTTGAATAATGCAAATGATTAAAACTTTGGGAGGAAGAGGAATTAAGGAGTAAGGCACAGCACTTTGAAGCAGAATGGAGAGAAGAATACTGTGACTCCTTTTCCCAATAAAAAGATAACCAGCTCTAATTTTATGGACAACAATCGGTGCCACTGTCTATCCATATGTTTGCACGATTATGATCTGTCATGTTATTGCTTGTGTCTGTTCTAACTAGGATCTGTTCTTTTGACAACCACTAGATGATTTAGTGGCTGTGGGTTTGTCGATGTGGAAAGTTGTACCATTCAAATTCAGATTGTCACGCCCCGAGCCCTTGGGACCGTTGGCGCGGTACAAGTTCTGGGTCTCACCTTACCTATTTATCAAGCTACATAACTATCATTGCCACTGTCTATCCATATATGTTTGCACGATTATGATCAATCATGTTCTTACTTGTGCCTGTTCTGACTAGGATCTGTTCTTTTGGCAACCACTGGATGATTCAGTGGTTGTGGGTTTGTCTCTGTGGAAAATTGTACCATTTAACGTTGGCATAAACCCATGGGTCCGTTGGCGCGGTACAAACTGTGGGACCCACAAATTGTAACAAATTGTAACAAATTGTTTGGCTCAATCCACTTTCAAAATCGACTAGCATATGTTGCGCATGAGTTTTGCGCTTACCAATTTGAGCCACTTAACTTTTCACTCATTTTCTGATGTGGGACTAAATAGGGTTCTCACGCAGCTCATGCTATTGGTGTTGTGCGCAGTGGAAATTTCGGCAGAGTTTTTGGTGCACAATAAGAGAGGAAGATCAATAAGAATTTCTGTCTCACCAAGGAAACAAGAACCTGAAGCGAATATCTTAACAAAGTGAGATATCGACTCTTCCTCTCATCAGTTCTAGGATTGACTTGTTGAGGGATCCTAAAAATTATTACAATGACCACAAACACAAACAAACCAATTTTTACGTGGTTCGGCAAACTGCCTACGTCCACGGGGCAAGGAGGGGGGAGATCTACTATTAGAGAGGAGAGAATACAACTAGGGTTTACAATCACTCAATCTAAACCCTCACACAATATCTCAAACCTCTCACATAATTATCTCTCTCAAAACAAAAAAAACAGCCGCTAAGAAAACATGTGCCTGCGGTTTTTCTCCTGCAGCCGCACAAAGACCCCTTGCTCGCTGCCTCTGTCAATTTTCCTCTTGGCTCCTTGCATAACCGAACTGCAGAAAACCCTAGCCTTTATAAACTTGGCTATCGGGTGGGCCAACACTACGTCCAAGAAAGAAAAAAAACGCATCAAACAAGCCTGTAGCCCCCACGCATTGAGTCTGTTGCCTATTGATGCTAAACGTGGGGCCCACGAGACATGTGATCGTGTTCACAATTCTCCACCTCAACGAAGTTTTCCCAAAACTGAGCCGACACCAAGGCAAACAAATGTCCCACTTGTTGTGTCCAGTATGCCGTGAAGTTAATTCACGACAACGGACTCAATCCATAACAAGTCGGGAACCCGAACGAGAGTCCAAACAATCTCACCCCCATCAAAAACAACTAATCCAAACCAGCTGCATCATAAATACTACCTACGTATCCTCTTGTCCAAGGAATCAAGCCTCACGTAGTTCACCCAAATAGCCGTGAACGACCTCAATCTTATAGAAGAGTTCGCAACCCTTCTCCAATATCACCAACTCTGCGACTGATAGCACCTCCAATGGCCTCAAACACCTCTACCTGAGGTGAACCAATGGCCATATCCAAACTGTATCTATCAGCTGCATTCGAATCAAAACCCAACTCATCATCTGCACCTAAATCCAAATGATCCCTAAGTTGTGTCACCTTAGCTGGAATCCTAAACAATGCAGTATGATTTGGAGTAATCTTCACCCAATGTGGAGTAGCATCACTCTCCACCCGCTGTGATACATTTAAGATCTGTCCAAAACTCTCCACCTGCTGAGAGTCTTCCTCATCGAAGCCTCATTCAAAGTGACACAACCAGACCTATCTTCCAATGGAGTTTTACCTCCAATCACAGTAGTTGACAACTCTTTAATAGGATGACCCAAATATATCAAAGCCTCAGTCCAGAACCTCTTCTGCAAACCATCGTTCGACCACAAATACCGATCCTCCTCCAGCAAAGCACGGTTCTCCAAATTTGTCACCCTATCTAGTTACCCTAAGATTTCCTTTCCAACGAAGTGTCTCGAAATGCCGTGAGCTCAGCTCTAATACAGAAATAGGTCAATCTTGTACCTCCCACCAAAATCAGAATGAAGTACCTTCACCTTTCTATCCATCTTACACTTCTTCAAACTGTTAGAGACTACTAGGACTTTCTCCAATGGGGATTTGGTTGCAACCCAAACACGCCTAGAACAGCCACCAACAAAAGAAACCAAACGCCTATTACCTCCTAATGATGCCCCCTTGGAAGGCCCCCAAACATCCACGTGAACTCCTCCAGAACGACCCTTAGCACGGTGAATAGAGGTGCCAAACTTCATCTCGGTCTTCTTGCTCACATCAACATGTTCACTAGACTTCAAACTATAGGTCTTCGCACCCTCTTTCAATCTATGCAAGGAATTAATACTGGAATGGCCAAGCCCCAAATGCCACAGTCTAGTCGAATCAATAGAAGTCGCCAATTCTTCACCTGCCACTATACCTCCAGTCAAGTAATATAGGTTATTCCTGTAGACACTAAAAAGTGCCAAGAAATGAAGGAGAGTCGAACCTCACTATAAGCACGACAAGTGTCGTCACAACGACGAACCTGGAGCCTCAATTCATGAAGTTTGTCTCAGTTCAATAGGACAAACAACACCTTACCCATCAAAAGACGAAGTTTGCCTAGAAACGAAGTTCGTCATTGAAGATGAAGTTCGTCGAAGACGAAGCCGCAGTTAAGCTCACCAAAGATATAACAAAGTGAACGAACCTCGTCAGGCGGACGAACCTCGTCAGGCAGACGAACCTCGTCTGGTAAACGAACCTCGTCAGACGGACGAACCTCGTCTGGTAAACGAACCTCGTCAGGCAGACAAACCTCGTCTAGTAAACAAACCTCGTCAGACGGACAAACCTCCTCTGACAAACGAACCTCGTTAGGCGGACAAACCTCGTCTGGTAAACGAACTTTGTCAGGCACCGTTTCAAAGGGCTACATTAAATAAGGGTTAATGACCAATAACTCACCCCTTTAAGGAGAGTTAATGACCATTAACTCATCCATTTAAATAGGAGTTAATGACCATTAACTCCCTCATTTAAAGGGAGTTAAAACCCATTAACTCACTTCATAATACTCCCAAGCCTATAAATAGGCATGATCAATATGAAAAAAGGGAGGAGATTGAGAGGCTAATGAAAAAATCCTATCTCTCCTCCACTCTTATGGATCTTCATAGATCATTGGCTAATCATTTGGCCTTAGAACGTTGAAGCTCATAACGAGCATGACGTGGGTCATTACAATGATGAACCTCGTCTCAAACAAGAAAGTTTGTCGTTGAAAACAAGATGAAGCTCGTCATTGAATACGAGGTTCGAATCTCGTCATTGGATACGAGGTTCGGAGTTCATCATTGGAGATGAAGTTCGTTAGTGAAGACGAAGCTCACGAGGCTTGCCACGCAACGAGGCTCGACGTTAAAGACGAGGCTCGCCACGTAGCAAGGCTCGACATCAAAGACGAGGTTCGCCAACGCAGTGAAGTTCGTCACCCGTATTAAGTCAGGCTGTAACGGTCATGAAGATCCAGTCACCACGTGGACTAAATTTAAGGAGTCAGTTACGCCACGACTTTGCAATTTTAGCACATCAGTTACGCCCATGAATCCACTATTATAGCACGCTGGTTACGTTCTCAAACTCCTATAAATAGCCATCGATGGCTATAGAGAAAGGGGTGGGTTGATTACTCTGAATTGGAGAATTTCAAGCTTGGACTTAGAGAAGCATCAGAGTTTAAAGTTTCTGCATTTCGATCCAGAGTACGAACCTCGATTCCAGTCGGCTAACAAAGTTCAGAAGCTCCAGCAATCTTGGTCTGATCGTCAACGGGAGGCAAGCTCGACTCAAGCATCGGGGGAAGCATCCTTTCCCCACCTAGAACCCACGTTAAACAAAGAGAAGCTAATCTTCTCTTCATCTGTAATCGAGAGAGAGTGTGAGTGATTATAAGGGTTTCATACCAAGTGATCGAACCCATTTCTTAAAACAAGAAAATCAATCCCAACAATAAATTTTCAACCCTACAGACGATGGCGACCATAGTGGGAGCAGCTATTCTCTCTGACGAGATAGTGGTGGCGCAATCAGACAAGATTTTAGTGGGAACGGAAGTCGAAACTCTGGTCATCGAATTTGACCAGTCCAAATACGAGGAGTACCTCTCCTCTGGTAAGTCTAGTCCCACAAAGGCACGAAAGTGTCGTCGAGTCTCGTATGAGACTTCAGCCCAAGTGGCTTCTAATGATTCAACTCGAGTTAGTCTCGAGGAAAAGTCCAAGCCCCTCAAAGAGGAGGCTCCAGAAACTAACCGTCGGGCTAAGAAACGGGTTGTTAAACAACCTAGCCGAACTTCGGCTTCTACCAGCCAAATTAGGGCTTTGGATGATGAATCGTGCTCAGTTCTGACTGAAGCAAAGGTTTTTGTTACTCCATTGTAGAGACGCGCTCAACAATGTCAACGCCAGAATCAAGCTCGCCGCAGGGCTCGAGCTTTGGTCTTGCTGGACGGCTTTCATTATCAACCTAAGGCCAACAAGTCTGACGAGGGTCAGGTGAATGAGGAGCGTCCGAATGACGGACCTCATCCTCGAACCCTAGTAGACTCAGAACACGAACCTCATCCTCAAAAAGAGGTTCAACAAAATGAACAAGCGGTTCATACCAAGGTTCATCAAGAAAACGAACATCAAGTTAAGAACAGACTGAGAAGACGAACTCACAAAACTCGTCCTATCAACGAACCTCATCATGCAAATGATGGAGTTTGTCAACTTACCCAAGGTTGTCAACCTCTATCATTTGGAGGGTCTCGCTCAGGTAAAGCCATGACAACAGAATTGATTGGGGGTTGTCCAGATGGTGACCTTCAGGATTATCTCACGCGCAAACATAGCATGAATCAGATGCAATCACATTGCTGCTGTGAGAAGCTCATATCTACGGTCCTTTCCCAATGTCCATGTGGGGAGTCGACTCATAAGCCTTCAGTCTTCGAACGGTTAACTGAACCGTCGATGGTCTCATCATCAAGAAGAAGACGCTTTCGTCCTAAGAAACAAGCACCCAAGAATCGCCACATTAAAGTGACGATTAACATGGTCAGCAAGGGCAAGAGCAAAGCTTCAGCTTATTCTTCTGAATCTTCTGATCCTGAATACTCTCCAGGACTAGGCGAAATGATTGTCGAAGGATAGGGAGTGTATCAATAAACTCGTACTCGTACTGGTGCGGTGATCTCGTTTGATTACCGTCGATTAGCGGGCATCACAGATGAGGTTGAGGAAGAGCCTGAAAACTCAGCTATTACAACCTCTCAGCCTTCCAATACCGATCAAAATGAACAAGCAAGTGCTCACATGGACGGAAGTGAGGAGGACCTGGCGAGGCAGGTGGAAGAGCAACAATCAACCATCCTCCAACAACAGGAGTCTATTAGACGCTTGGAGGATATGGTGAAAAAACTCCTCAAGGAGAAGAAGAAGAAGAAAGCCACCGCCGAATCCTCAGAATCAAGGCACCAGCGACCTTCACATAGTACTCGGGAATCTAGCCATCGAAACCAAGATGACGATAATGCAGAAGATGAAGAAGAAAATATTTTTGATATTCATTCTGAATCTTCTGAAGCTGAGTGCAATCCGCGTAAGAATGACCGAGATCAGAAGTTGGACGATTTCCCGAAGCAGCTTGAGGCTTTAAAGCTTCAGAGGAACTTCAGAGAATTGGGGGTCGTCAGGCCATACCCTGCCGAATAGGACTCCGTCCCTTATCCTTCAAAGTTCAAGCCACTCAACCTCCTACAATTTGATGGCAAAGGTTCTCTAATCCAGCACATCTATTATTTCCAAGCGCAGACTGGACATATAGTAGGGAATGATCCCATTATGACTCGACTTTTCATTAGTATCCTCAAGGGGATCGCTTTTGAATGGTTTCGTAGACTGGAGCCTGAATCCATCACTTGCTGGAAGGACATAGAAAGGCTCTTTCTGGCTAGATTCTTTGACGATAACACAGAAGTATCTATGGCCACCCTGTTAACTGAAAAGCAGAAGAAGACAGAGTCTGTCAGTAACTTTGTCAAAAGATTTACAAATCGGTCACTGCATTACCGTGATCAAGTTTCTGAAAGTACGTTGATCGAGATGTGTCGCAATAATCAATCGATTCGTATTTTATCCAAGATTAGAGCAGTGAAGACCCGAACTTGGAAAGAGCTTGTTCGCCAAGGAGAACAGGTCGAAAGCATGCTCAAAAGGCCAGATGTTGAAGAGCCATGTGATTTTTAAGGAGATGATGACCAATCTTCGTCAAAGCAGAAGGGCAAATCTTCAAATAGCTACTTTCAGCAGAAGTACGACTTCCAAGATGAGCAAGTCGTCCCAATCTTCGAGTCCTTGATCAATGCGAGAAAGATCAAGCTCCCAGAATCGATGCGACCTGAGGAGATGTCGAGAACGGATGATCCTAACTAGTGTACGTACCACATGATGGTCCATCATCCCACTTCTAAATGCTACACCCTGAAAGATAAGATCCAAACCTTATTGGATGCAGGAGTTTTTACCCTTCAATCCTGATTTACATCTATCACTGGAGTGGGGGTAGTCATGATTTCTTTACAAAACCATGTACTACCTTGAACCTTCTCTCTAACGGAGCCATGATGAGTTAAAGCTCATTGTTTGGTGGAAAATTTGAAGTAAGTAAAATGAAAGAAAATTAATTTATATTCTCTCGATTTCAATTACAATTGAATTTCCTGATTACAAAAGAGAGGAGAATTGATCTGAATTCTTCCCTTTGTTTAATTCTGGGTTCTTCTTGGTAGCGATGGAGCACCTCCCTCGAATGCTCGCGTCGAGTTTGCTCTCCGTTGACGATCTGAATATCTTGATTCACTAGAACATGATCTTCTCCTCACGATTTGACGTTGTGGAGAACTTGTGTGGCAAGTTTAAAACTCTGAACAAGTTGATTGATCTTAACCGTAATTGGTTAGACAAGCCAAAGATCTCTTCTTTGCTGCCAAAAAGAAGGATCCAAAAGCCAGCCCGAACTAAGCTGATTTCTTAGTTATTTATAGGGGATTAAGGGGTGTAACCGCCCCCTTAATTCGCTCCTAAGTGGGGTTAATGGGATGTAACCGCCCCTTAAATCATTCCTGAGTGGAGTTGTGATCCCCTCAGATCGTGGGAAACAGTTTTGAAACCGTTCAGCTCGTGTTTGAACGAGTTAAATCCAAAATCCGCGTTCTGACGTGAATTCTACGTTCAAACGTAGTGTCTGGAGGCTTAAACGCAGCGTCTGGAAGCTCGGACGCAGCGTCTGGAAGCTTATTTGGCTGTTTGTTGGAAGCTGCGTTTGGCAGCGGATGGAAGATGCATTGGCAGCGTTAGCAGCTAGATCTGAGCTGCGTTTGTAGCGATTTGGAAGCTGCGTTGGCTGCATTAGAAGCTGTGTTTGGCAGCGAATGGAAGCTGCGTTGGCAGCTTTCGGAGGCTGTGTTTGTAGCGTTTGGAGCTGAATGTGAGTTGCGTTTGCAGCCAGGTTTGACCTGCGTCCACGGTCGAATTGGCGTTGCGTCTTGATGATGGTACGCGGGGAGGACTTCCACGTCTTGGTTTGAAGAGACCGTTGATTTATAGTCTCTTTTTGTCAGAGCGTTGTAAAGATCATCGTTTTGTAATCTTTGCTTTAGCTCTTTGATATGTGAGAGTCGTCAGATTATAACTCCCGATGTTGATTGTAGAGGCTGTTGATTAGAGATTTCATTAGTTGTTACAAAGGTCGTCAGATTGTAACCTTTATTAATCTACGTGAAAGTCTTCAAATTATAACCTTCTGGAAGTCGTCAGAGTGTAACTTCCATCATTGGTGTTTTGATGGGGATCAGCTATCTATTGTGATTTTTAGACAGCCTACACTCATCATAAATCAACTCCAAGGTGAGTCCGAAGTCAGACGTGAGCATCTGGCCCCTTACCACAATACTATCATGTTAATGATTACCTCTGATAGTCACTTCTTCTAAATTCCCTCGCCAATCCTCTTCAATAGGATGACGGGACCATAATACTATCATGTTAATGATTACCTCTGATAGTCACTTCCTCCAAATTCCCCCACCAATCCTCTCCAATAGGATGGTGGGACCACAAAATACTATCAAATTAATAATTACCTCTGATAGTCAACTCTTACCCCACTTGAAAATAACTTTTTAAGTAGTGTTCTACCATGCGATGAGCACCTACTTGTCACTCGATCAAGATAGTGATCTACCATGCGATGATTTACTATCTGGTCTTTTCCGAACATTCTATTTCCTTAGAATGATCGAATATAGTGACCTACCACGTAGTGTGTCACTATTCCAATCATAGTCGTTATACTCCTAAGTCACTGAACGACATGATTATCCTAACGTCATCATTTTTCAAAATGACGTTCGTTTTCCAACATTAGCCTACCAAGTGATGTGCCTTCGTTTCTTTCATTGTTGTTATACTCCTAAGTCACTGAACGACATGATTATCCTAACGTCGTCATTTTCCCAAATAATGTTTGTTTTCCAACGTTGGCCTACAAAGTGATGTGCCTTCGTTTCTTTCATTGTCGTTATACTCCTAAGTCACTGAACGATATGATTATCTTAATGTCGTCATTTTCCCAAATGACGTTCGTTTTCCAACATTGGCCTACCAAGTGATGTGCCTTTGTTTTCTTCATTGTCGTTATACTCGCTAAGTCACTGAACGACATGATTATCCCAATGTTGTCATTTTCATAAATCATGTTTGTTTTCCTACAACAATCCTACCATATGATGAGCTTGAGCTTTATTATCATGCATCTGATCTATGGCCTTAAAAAAGGCTAAGGATAGAGGAAAAATCTTAGCATTGAGCCTAAGAGAAATTCCTCGACAACTTACCATACTGAGGGGAAAAGTATGGCTAGTCCAATTCAAACGGTAGTTGGTAAAGACAACTCAAGTCTATTGATAGCTGAGGGTCTGCTAAAAATCCTAAGTCCTGATTGTCAATCTTACATGGGTCTGACGAAGTCCACATCGAATGACGAGACACAACGAATAGCCGGACTTCATCTCGAAGTATTGAGGTTCGCCCAGAAATGATAAACTTCACCTGCAACCACGAAGTGCACCCTAGAGCATCGAAGCTCGTCAAGAGGCCAAGCTAGTTTTGTCATGTAAACTTCGCCTGCAACCATGAGATTCACCCTAAAGCATCGAAGCTCGCCAAGAGGCCAAGCTCGTCGTGTAAGCCAAGCTTGCCACAACCAAGAGAGTTCAAAATATTCCAGACCCATACAACCTAATTTGGGTCTGAAAACTTTGAAGGGGGTTTTGTAGACACTAAAAAGTGCCAAGAAACGAAGGAGAGTCGAACCTCACTACAAGTACGACGAGGGTCGTCACAACGACGAACCTGGAGCCTCAATTCATGAAGTTTGTCTTAGTTCAATAGGACAAACAACACCTTACCCATCAAAAGACAAAGTTTGCCTAGAAACGAAGTTCGTCATTGAAGATGTAGCAAAGATATAGCAAAGATATAGCAAAGGGAACGAACCTCGTCAGGAAGACGAACCTCGTCTGGTAAACGAACCTCGTCAGACGGACGAACCTCGTCTGGTAAACGAACCTCGTCAGGCGGACAAAACTCATCTGGTAAACGAACCTCGTCAGACGGACAAACCTCGTCTAGTAAACGAACTTTGTCAGGCACCGTTTAAAAGGGCTACATTAAATGAGGGTTAATGACCAATAACTCACCCCTTTAAATAGGAGTTAATGACCATTAACTCCCTCATTTAAAGGGAGTTAAAACCCATTAACTCACTTCATAATACTCCCAAGCCTATAAATAGGCATGATCAACATGAAAAAAGGGAGGAGATTGAGAGGCTAAGGAAAAAAGCCTATCTCTCCTCCACTCTCATGGATCTTCATAGATCATTAGCTAATCATTTGGCCTTAGAACGTTGAAGCTCATAACGAGCATGACGTGGGTCATTACAATAATGAACCTCATCTCAAACAACAAAGCTTGTCGTTGGAAACAAGATGAAGCTCGTCATTGAATACGAGGTTCGAATCTCGTCATTGGATACGAGGTTCGAAGTTCATCATTGGAGACGAAGTTCGTCAGTGAAGACGAAGCTCACGAGGCTTGCCACGCAGTGAGGCTCAACGTTAAAGATGAGGCTTGCCAAGCAACGAGGCTCGACATCAAAGATGAGGTTCGCCAACGCAGTGAAGTTCGTCACCCGTATTAAATCAGGCTGTAACGGTCATGAAGATCCAGTCAGCCACGTGGACTAAATTTAAGGAGTCAGTTACGCCACGACTTTGCATTTTTAGCGCATCAGTTACGCCCACGACTCCACTATTATAGCACACCGGTTACATGCTCAAACTCCTATAAATAGTCATCGATGGCTACAGAGAAAGGGGTGGGTGGATTACTCTGAATTGGAGAATTTCAAGCTTGGACTTAGAGAAGCATTAGAGTTTAAAGTTTCTACACATCAATCCGGAGTACGAACCTCGATTCCAGCCGGCTAACAAAGTTTAGAAGCTCCAGCAATCTTGGTTTGATCGTCAACGGGAGGCAAGCTCGACTCAAGCATCGGGGGAAGCATCCTTTCGTCACCTAAAACCCACGTTAAACAAAGAGAAGCTGAATTAATCTTCTCTTCATCTATAATCAAGAGAGAGAGTAAGTGATTGTAAGTGTTTCGTACCAAGTGATCGAACCCATTTCTTAAAACAAGAAAATCAATCCCAACATCAATTTTTCGACCCTACAATTCCTCCTGACGCCCTTCATCACAATCTGAGAGTCTTACACAATCTTGAGAACCATGTCCTCAATTCGAACATTCAGACCCTCTCCAACTAAAGCTCCAATTGAGATCAAGTTCTTTCTCAAAGAAGGAACATATCTCACATCATTTAACTCCCTAACAGTCTCGTCGAACATCTTTATGCGAATTCTTCCTATCCCAAGGATCTGGCATGCATGGTTATCAGCCATGTATACCACACCACTATCCACCAGCTTCTCAAAACTGGAGAACCATTCCCTTCTAGGGCACACATGATAGGTCGCACCACTATCCAACATCCACTCGGATTCCTCCGAATAGCTACATGTAGGACTGATAGAAAGCGAATAAATAGAAGAGTCAGAAATATTACCATCCGATACAATGTTTGCTTCTGATGATGGTTGCTTCCCTTTTCCTTTATGCTTATTCTTCATTCATTCGTCGAGCTTTGGGTAGTCTTTCTTCCAATGACCAGTCTCCTTGCACCAAGCACACTGATCTTTTCCAATTGTAGGATGTCCTACTCTAGATTGTGACTTCCTATTCTTTCAGTTTGGACCCTTCCCTCTTGCAGTCAACGCCTCTGTTACCGACTCAGTCGAAGTCTCCTTATCCTTCTTCCGAAGTTGATAATTTACCAGTGCAGCAGTGACCTCACTATACGAAAGAGATGCCTTCCCATTAATCAGAGTAAGGACGAAGGTCTCATATTCCTCGTCGGGCAAGGAACTCAACAACAGCAACGCCTTGTCCTCATCTTCAATCATGACATCCACATTCGCTAAATCCGCAAGAAGCTTTGTGTAGGTGTTCATGTGATCACTAATTGAGGTTCCCTTCTTCAACTGGAAACGATAAAGTCTCCTCTTCAAATGCAAGCGGTTCTCAACACTCTTTGTCAGATACTTGCTTTCGAGAATCTCCCAAATCTTCTTTATAGAAGTCTAATTCATCACATCATATTCTTGAGTCAAACAAGACCTAATCACACAACACGCCGTTCGATTCATCTTCTTCCAAACCTTCTCTTCAATGTCATCTGGCTTGCCATCTAACTCCAAAGTATCCTCCAAATTCTGCGCGTTCAGCGCATCCAAAACCTCACATCTCCATAATCCAAAGTTGTTTGTGCTATTAAACTTCTCCACATCTATCTTCATAGAGTGGATATTCAAACTCTAAATGGTCTTCACGCCAGAAGCACCACCCTCGACACCCGAAGTACCTTCTTTCCCCGACATCTTTCTCAACGTACCTATGAACGAAGAATAGATCCAAAACTGAAAAGATAGAGTCTTTTACCAAAAGATCCAACCTTTATCACCAAACAAAGCCCTAGACGAGCTTTCAAATCGATCTACTCCTCCAAATAGCCCAAGCGTAGCCCGAGCTCTGATACCACTTGTTGTGCGCAGCGAAAATTTCGGCAGAGTTTCTGGTGCACAATAAGAGAGGAAGATCAATAAAAATTCCTGTCTCACCAAGGAAACAAGAATCTGAAGCGAATATCTCAACAAAGTGAGATATCAGCTCTTCCTCTCATCAGTTCTAGAACTGACTTGTCGAGGGATCCTAAAAACTATTAGAATGGCCACAAACACAAACAAACCAATTTTTACGTGGTTCGGCGAACTGCCTACGTCCACGGGGCAAAGAGGGGGGAGATCTACTATTAGAGTAGAGAGAATACAACTAGGATTTACAATCACTCAATCTAAACCCTCACATAATCTCTCAAACCTCTCACACAATTATCTCTCTCAAAACAAAAAAAAACAGCCTCCAAGAAAACATGTGCCTGTGGGTTTTCTCCTGCAGCCGCACAAAGACCCCTTGCTCGCTGCCGCTGTCAATTTTCCTCTTTGCTCCTTGCACAGCCGAACTGTAGAAAACCCTAGCCTTTATAAACTTGGCTATCGGGTGGGCCAACACCACGTCCAAGAAAGAAAAAAACACATCACACAAGCCTGTGGCCCCCACGCATTGAGTCTGTTGCCTATTGATGCTAAACGTGGGTGTGGGCCTACGAGACATGTGAAAATGTGTTCACAATTGGCTTCACACATCTCACACTTTGTTATGAAACTTGCAAAATTTTGGTCTGGGTCCAGCGTCATCCTCTTCTATTTCTAAAAGTTCTAGTAACTCATGCGAAATAGGTTATGGAACACTCTACAGTTCTCTGTTCTAAAAGTGCTATTGACTTCATTTTTAGTTTAACTGCTTGTGTGAGGATTCATGTCTGCCAGATATGGTTGTTGAAGAAGATATTATTGATCCGGGCAAAAAGGTTAAAGATGTTTTTCATGCTGGTGTCTGGAATCGTTCCAGCGTGGATGGACATTAGCACAATGAGGATAAATAATCACAGCCAAACATTTTCACAACAGAAAAATGACAAATAATCAGTACAGCTGAATATTCAGCGAAGAAAAATGTAGAATGGAGGACTTACAGGCTCTACCATCACTGTTCTTGTTGTGCGCAGCGAAAATTTCGGCAGCACCTCCGGTGCGCAAGGTGTACAAAAAGAGATTAGATCGTAAGAATTCCTGTCTCACTAAGAAAACAAGAATCTGAAGCGGATATCTCAACAAAGTGAGATATCGGTTCTTCCTCTCATCAATTCTAGGACTGACCTGTCGAGGGATCCTACAAGCTATTACAAATCACGGCAAGAACACAAATTTTTACGTGGTTCGGCAAACTGCCTACGTCCACGGAGCAAGGAGGGAGGAGATCTACTATTAGAGAGGAGATAATACAACTAGGGTTTACAATCACAAAAACTAAACCCTTACACAATTATCTCTCTCAAATTCTCTCTCAAAACAAAAGATAACCGCCAAAAAACAAATCGCCCCCGCGCCTGCACACAGCCGCAAAACCCAAACTCCTGCTTTGGCAAGCTTGCAGCCGCCACTGTTTCTGCGATTTTCTTTTGCACTTCTTCTTTTCCACGAAGCCTTGCCCGCTGTGTTTTCTCCCTCAGCCTTCGTACACAAGCCAAAAGAATTCCCCAGCTTGCAGCCGCCTTTTAACCCACCTTACACACACAAAACCCTAGAATCCAATGTGTATTTATAGGCCTCAACTCGGGTGGACCTCTTTGTCCGCTGAACTAAACAAAGTCCCCACAATGTGAGCCTTTCACGCAAATGTCCCTTTCACGCGTTTTACTTTCTCCTGCTGGATCTTAGCCTATCCTCCTACATGGTTTGCTTTCGCCTGTTGGATCTTAGCTAGCCTCCCACTTCACATGCGTCCATGGGCTTGTTCGGTTCACGTGGGTGGCTTTCTCCTTGCTTGTGGTGGTGGCCCCCCAACTCCATCAATCAACAATTCTCCACCTCGGCGAAGTTTTCCCAAAACTGAGCCGACAACAACCAAAACTAATGTCTCACTTGTTACATCGAGTATGCCACGGCAACGGACTCATGATAACGGACTCCATCCACAACACGTCGAGACCCAAATAGGAGTGCAAACACTCACCCAAAATAATAGTGTCTACTCACCAAATCGGCTGCATCAAAAACTGACTGCCTACGTATCCTCTTGCCCAAGGAATCAAGCCTTCACGTAATTCACCCAAATGGCCACGAATGACCTCAATCCAATAGAAGAGTTCGTAACCCTTCTCTAACATCACGATCGAGCCTATGGCTGATAGCACCTCTAATGGCCCTAAACTGAAATAATCCAAACATCTGCACCTGAGATGAACTAATGGCCATATCCAGACTACATCTATCAGCTACACTCGAATCAATCAACCTATCATCTGCATCCAAAACAACATGATTCCCAATCTGTGTCACATCAGCTAGAATCTCAAATGATGCAGTATGATCTGGAGTCTCCACCCAATGTGGAGTAGCATCACTCTCCATCTGCTGCGATGTCCTAATGATCTGATCACCACTCTCCACCTGCCGAGAGTTAAATGTGACATACCTGCTCAGAACAAAGTTAGAATCCAATACTTGATAATTAAACACGCCTCTGAATCCCAAATGTGCTGTTGGATCAAATCTCACATCCACGATGTGACCAAGTGCTGGGTAGTCAAACATCCGACGCAACCCAAAATCTGAAGCAGCTCCACCAGATCCCATATCTCTACATGCAGCAGTCGACAACCTATACATGAGACGGCCCAAACATGTCGTAGCCCACACACCAATGCCAATGCTCGACATCAAACGTCGATCCTCCTTCAGAAAGGAACAGCTCCCCAAATCTGCCATCTCATCACGTCGCCTCAAAGTTTCCACACCAATGAAGTATCTTCAATTGTCGTGAGTTCGACACAAATGCAGAAATAGGTCTCTCTTGTACCTCCCTCTAACATCAGACTAAAGTACCTTCACCTTTCTGGCAATACACTTTCTCCATCTGTTGTGGGCTTCTAGGACTTTACACCAATAGGACTTGGTTGCAACCCACCAATGCCTAGAGCAATCCCCAACTACGGAAACCACATACCTATTACCTCCCAATGACGCTCCCTTGGAAGGCCCCCGAATGCCTGAATGAACACCCCTTAGAAGACCCCTCGAATGATGGATAGAAGTGCCAAACTCCACATCGGTCTTCTTGCTCATACCAAAGGGTTCACAGGACTTCAAACTACAGGTCAAAGCACTCCTCAACAACCTATGCACGGTATTACCAATCAAATAACCCAGCATCAAACAACGCCACAGTCTAGCCGAATCAGATGAAGTCGTCATCTCCCTATCAATCATCGTGCTTCCGAGCAAATAATACAAATTGCTCCTTCTGACGCCCTTCATCACAATCATGGACCCTAATGTGACCTTCAAACGTGCATCCACCAAGGTCACTTTATAGCCAGATGCCACCAAAGCTCCTAGTGAAATGATGTTCTTCGACAACTGCGGAACGAACCTCACTTCATCCAACTCCTGAATCACTCCGTCATACATTCGAATACGAACGGTACCAATACCACCAATAGAGCATGCATATCCATTACCCATGAGCACAACATCCTCTCTTTCCAACTTCTAAAAGCTGGAGAACCAATCCCTCCTAGGGCAAACGTGGTATGAAGCACCCGAATCCAACATCCACTCTGTAGAGTTGGCAACAAAAACTGACAGTAGTGCAGACAACGAATAGCCTGAAGAATCCGAATCTGAATTGTTACCACTAGTCTTGACAACATTCACCTCTGAAGCTTGTACAGCTTTCCCCTTATTCTTCTCGGCTCGATCTAACTTTGGGCGTTCGGCTTTCCAATGTCCATCCTCTTTACAAAAGGCACACTGATTCCTACGAATCCCATGATGTGCACCTCTAGACTGCGACTTCCTGCTTCGGTTTAAACCACGGCCATGAACTACTAATGCATCTCCCGATGCCTTCTCGGAGGACTCATCCACACTCTTCCTCAACTCATAATTCACTAACGCTGAGGTCACCTCCTTGTAACTAACAGTAGTTCTTCCATTAATCATAGTTAGGACAAAAGTACCATAATTATCCTCGGGCAATGAACAAAAAAGTAGCATCGCCTTGTCTTCATCCTCAACCATGATATCCACATTGGCCATGTCTGAAAGTAGCTTTGTGAAGTTGTTAACATGCTCCCTAATGGAAACTCCCCTCTTCATCTTGAACTGGTAAAACCTCTTCTTCAAGTGAAGCTGATTCTCAATGCTCTTAGTAAGATACTTTTCATTGAGTGTTTCCCACATCTTCTTCACCGACGTCTCGTTCATTACATCATAAATAAGATCTGGCGTCAAGCATGACCGAATAACTCCACACGCCCTACTATTCATCTTCTTCCAAACCTTAGCTTCCATATTGACAGGTTTCTCTTGTAACTCAAGAGTCTCCTCCAAATTCTAAGCGTCTAAGGTGTCCATCACCTGACACCTCCACAATCCGAAGTTAATCTTGCCATCGAACTTCGGAACATCAATCTTCATGTTATTGATGCTCAAACTATGTATCGTCTTCGTAAGAGACGATCCCGATGTGCTTGTTTCACCCATGTTGTCGATCTAATCTTCAAATAGGAATCCTTCAGCGAATCCTTCAAACAAGCTCCCAAGTCTAACCCGGAGCTCTGATACCACTTGTTGTGCACAGCATGAATTTTGGTAGCACCTCCGGTGCGCAAGGTGTACAACAAGAGATTAGATCGTAAGAATTACTGTCTCACTAAGGAAACAAGAATCTGAAGCGGATATCTCAACAAAGTGAGATATCAGCTCTTCCTCTCATCAGTTCTAGGACTGACCTGTCGAGGGATCCTACAAGATATTACAAATCACGGTAAGAACACAAATTTTTACGTGGTTCGGCAAACTGCCTACGTCCACGGGGCAAGGAGGGGGGAGATCTACTATTAGAGAGGAGATAATACAACTAGGGTTTACAATCACACAAACTAAACCCTTACACAATTATCTCTCTCAAATTCTCTCTCAAAACAAAAGATAGCCGCCAAAAAACAAATCGCCCCCGCGCCTGCACACAGCCGCAAAACCCAAACTCCTGCTTTTGCAAGCTTGCAGCCACCACTGTTTCTGTGATTTTCTTTTGCACTTCTTCTTTTCCATGAAGCCTTGCCCGCTACGTTTTCTCCCTCAACCTTCGCACACAAGCCAAAAGAATTCCCCAGCTTGCAGCCGCCTTTTAACCCACCTTGCACACACAAAACCCTAGAATCCAATGTGTATTTATAGGCCTCAACTCGGGTGGACCTCTTTGTCCGCTGAACTAAACAAAGTCCCCACAATGTGAGCCTTTCACGCAAATGTCCCTTTCACGCGTTTTACTTTCTCCTGCTGGATCTTAGCCTATCCTCCTACATGGTTTGTTTTCGCCTATTGGATCTTAGCTAGCTTCCCACTTCACATGCGTTCATGGGCTTGTTCGGTTCACGTGGGTGGCTTTCTCTTTGCTTGTGGCGGTGGCCCCCCGACTCCATCAATCAACAGTTCTAATTGGTCCAGGTGCGACACAATTGGTTCGAACATTCTCACAAGCCAGATTTTCATTGTATGGAGTATTATTGTTGAGTACAGGTTTCGAAAATAGCTAAGTTTTTGTTATTTTGGGAGAAAAAAACATAGGCGAAATGACAACTAAATTTTCAAACAACTCCAGCTACAAATAGTGTTTTTTCAGGCACCTCTAATGACCACTAAAATTTCAAACAACTCCAACAACAAATAATGTTTCAATAATGAACATTTGAAAAAGAAAATATAAATAAGTACAAATCCAAATCACATGATCTAGTGTGCTATATTTGAGTTGAGACAAGTATAATAAATCCATGTCTTGCTATTTTCCAATTTGTGGGGAGAGTGGTGAGGATTAAGGGTTATAGTTACATATTCTAACAGTTCACTTGTAGGCTGAATGCCCTTTTCTTAGTGTTATCTATTTTTCTAAAATCCGCTTTAAATTGTGACTAGTGAGATTTGAATCTGGGTGGCTTTGATACCAAGTCAAATGTCCTCGCCACTACACCAAAACTATGAAGTAGTGGTGAGAGTTGGGGGTTACAATTATATATGTTAAATGTGGCTTCGTATATGAAGAGCATAAAAGAAATTTGAGGTCTCCTTGTTACACATGAAGCATGTGTAAGTTGACCCACCTAATATCTAGCTACGTTCTTAGCCCCTCTATTCCATTTACCCTGTTTTCGCATAAAAGATGTATTTCTATAAGAAGAGTTTTGAGTAATGAAGGAGGGCATTCGACAGAAAAAGACTAATGAAGAGTTAGGAAGAAAAAAAAGAGAGAACAAAAAAGAAAGAAAGAGAGTTTTTAGTGTTCTTCCTTTGTGAGTGAGTATAGGGAGATGTTAAAGAGTGATCCTTATTGCAATTTTATTTATTTGTATAGTGAATTCGTCTACTGTCCTCATTCGTGGATGTAGGTTATACTGACTGAACCACATTAAATTATGTCTGCTATTCTCTTTGTTTCTACTATATTTTCTCAGTGTTATGTTATTATCTATTTTGTATACATATCTTTTATATCTATGAAGCCACTCACTACAACAAACTTGTTAGGGTACACGCTAACAAAAACGCCTCAAACGGAGACATAAAACACCCAAATGATCTTGAAATCACAGAATAAAACCAACAAGCACAAATTCAATCACAGTACTTATAGATATAACGTGGTTCACTCTTATGGAGCTACTCCATGGTGCAATGACGACGCCCAATTCCTTTCGAGGTTACAAAGAAAAAAGATAAAAGAGAACATCCTCTCTTGATCAATATACTCTCCAAGAATTCTCACAAACTCTCTCTCAAGATCTCTCAATGATATTACTTATATCAGTATCTTTCTCTTTCTTTCTCTACTATTGAGATACCTTACAAATCAAACTTGGGGGGGTTATTTATAAGTTTTCTCATGGGGTAAGTGAACACTATTTGGTGTTGGTGAACACTGTAGCATAGGGGGTAGGTGAGCACTGTAGCACGGGGGTAGGTGAACACTGCTGACTCTTTGATGAGAAGGCCATCCATTCTCTCAACAATCTCCCACTTGGAGAGTCTTCTCAATGAACTCTATTTCTTGGTTGTATCATCCGGATGTCTTGTATCTTTATTGTCTTGCACGACCCTCAACTTTCTCAACGGAGGCCATATGAGGTTGTACATAGCCTCACCTTATCGAACGGAACTGGCTTGGTCGGCATATCGGCTGGATTGTACCTCGTATCAATCTTTACAAGTTTGAACATGCTTCTACTTTTCCATCTGCGTATGGCATGATGCTTCACGTCAACATGCTTAGTACGAGCATGGAATGCATCGTTATCTGACAAAGTGAATGACACTCTGACTGTCACAGTGGATGAAGTAATTTTTAAAGTTTACCCCAAGCTCGAGGAGAAAATCTTTCAACCATAGCAACTCCTTTGCTGCCTTTGCTGCAGACACATATCGGCTTCGGTTGTCGACATAGCCATAGTATCCTGTAATTTGGATCTCCAACTTATCGCTCCACCACCAAGATGAACATGTAGCCACTCGTGCACCTTCTTGAGTCTATGCCCCCGGCGTAGTCTGCATCATAAAAACCCTCTAGCTGTAAATCCACCCTACCATACTCAAGACAATGGTCGGACGAGCATCTTAAGTAGCGTAGAAGCCACTTGACCGCACCCCAGTGGTGCTTCCATGGATTGCTCATGAAGCGGCTCACAACTCTTATTCCTTGTGTAATATTTGGCCTCATGCACACCATCGCATACATCAAACTTTCAACGACAGATGCGTATGGTATGTTGGTCATGAACTTATGCTCTTCAGCAGTCTCTGGTGCTTGGGTCTTCGATAGCTTGAAATGGCTCGCAAACGGCGAGCCCACTGATTTAGCTTTCTCCATGCCAAACTTTTCCAGAATCTTCTCAATATAGGTATTCTGAGACAACCTCAGTCTATGTGCTGATCTGTCTCTAATGATCCTCATCCTAAGAATCTGGTTTGCTAGACCCAAATTCTTCATCTTGAAGCACTCGGAGAGACTCCTCTTGAGTTCCTCAATGCGGGCTAAGTCGGGCCCTGTAATCAACATGTCATCAACATAAATCAAGAGTATCACATAGGATTCACCATACCTCTTGATAAAGCAGCAGTGGTCTATGTCGTATTTGAGAAACCGTTCTTCTCCATAAAGTTTTCGAACTTCATGTACCACTGTCGCGCAGGCAACACACGAGGCCCTCTCTGCCTCGTTCCTCGAAGCCCACTGGTTGGTGCATATAGATATCTTTCTCTAAATCTCCATGAAGGAATATCGTCTTCACATCCATCTGCTCTAGATGAAGATCTCGAACTGCCACAATGCTCAGCACAGTCCGGATCATGGTCAACTTGACGATAGGAGCAAAAACGTCAGAATAGTCTATCCCTGCTTTCTGCTCATAGCCCTTCACTACAAACCTCGCCTTGTAGCGTCTCCATCCATAGGCTTCATCCTTGACCCGATAAAACCACCGATTGTGAAGAGGTACGAGTTCCCAAGTCTCATTTTTTGTCAAGGATTTTATTTCTTCCTCCATGGCAGACTCCCACTCGCCTTGAGCTTTGACGGCCTGTTGTACCTCCTCATAGCTCTCCGGCCCACCATTGTCAGTCAGGAGAAGATAATTCATGGTGGAAAGGTACATCTATGGCACCCTCGAATTTCTTAGAGCTTTATGAACTGCGATCGGCAACTCTGCTGGATCCTACTGCTGTGCATCCGACACGTTCTCTTGGTCTCCGTCTTCTATGCTGATTGGAATCTCATGTTGGCCTTCTTATTTTGATGATGATTTAAAAACAATTTACATCTAATACTGTTTGTTTAGTGTTTGTGTTTTATATTTATTCTAGGCAAACAATATGTTGGAGGATAGATGGAATTACGCATTCACGATCATATCGAATGGAGGTTGGCGGAATTATGGAGTGAAGCCTACGCAATTCAAAGTTAAAGATTCAAGTTCAAGCTTTATCCGTAAGTGTACCAAGATAGAGCTTCATTGAAGATCACAAGCTTGGGTAATTTAGTTTAGGAGTTTATATTATGTGTGTTAAGTACTTTAAGCTCAATATCATATACACACACATTTTATTGGTTTCTATGTATATATATATAGTTATATATATATGTACACATTTTGGATTTTGGTTTATCCACAAACAAAGTTTTTACAAGCATATAAATAAACATTTATATTCATACATGTTTGTTTTTATGTGGATAAGTTGGTTTGGTTTAATTTCATAGATATGAAACAAATATATATTCATATTCATACTCATATGTTTCATATGCTATTGTATTTATGAAAATACTATATTCATTGTTTATAGACTTCATAACAATAGTTTACATCTTTTTTCAAGTCTATAAAATCATTTTTTATTGTTTCAAAACATGGTTAAGCTAAAATATCAAAACTCATATGTTCACATTTTTATGTTTTGGACTATTTTGCAAAATAATGATATTTTTTATTTGGGAGGTCCTTTCTGAAAACCAGTTTTTGTAACATGTGTATTATCATGTCTACAATCATTTCTCAAAGTTTTACAATTTTTGGAATTTATTTGTTATTTTTAAACAGGGTTTTAAATCAGAAAAACTGTTTCAAACCTGTCAAATTGCATATATTAGAAAAACTGTTTCAAACTCAATATGTTTCTTGATGGCTCGCGGTCGACCATGGTGGTCGACTGGATGCAGTCCAGAGAGTTTCACGGTCGGCCGTCATAGTCGACCGTCTGTTGTCCAAAGCCAAACCCTGGCCTTTTTGTTGCTCGTGGTCGACCGCGAGTTTTCCACGGTCGACCGCTGATCGCCCAACGGCTAGTTTTGGTACAGAGTCAGATTTCTGACTCTTGGGCTTTTTGGTCTTTTCCTTTGGGGTTTTGACTGAGATTTTGGGAGGCTATATATACACCCTTGCTCTCATCTTTCATGGACAACTAAGAGAATGTTTTAAAGAAGTTTTAAAAGAGTTTAAGTTTGTTTTAAGTTTGTTTAAAGGGTTTGTTTTGTGAAAACAATTTCACAATAGCTTGAGGAAGATCATCTACATTGTTTGAGCATCCAACTCTTCTACCTCTCCCTCTTGATCTATAGAGAAGTTTTCCTAAACTCTATTTATAGCTATTTATTGTTTTATTCAAAAATTCCCATAAGCTAGATTTTAATTGAGTTTTGTTGATTTGATTTCACTTATTGTTTACACACACCAACTTGAGCTTATTGTATTTACATATATAGTATATTAGGGTTGTGAGAGATTGTAACATTAAGTTGTGCTTAATTAAGTTCTCACCTTGTATTAGAGAACAAATCATTTGTTGTTATTTGTTAGTATTGTAAAATTTTCGGTGAGCTAAAAAACCGAGTGTGAGGAGTGAACGTTGATTGGTGAGCGTTAAAAACCAACATTATGAGTTAGGTGTGAACGTTGATCGGTGAGCGTTGAAAACCAACATTGTGAGGTGTCAACGTTATTCGGGTGAGCGTAGAAAACCCGATTGTGATAGTAGAATTCTCCCCGGGAGTGGGGAGCGGAGACGTAGGACGGAAGGTCCGAACTCCGTGATCATATTGTGTGTTTGTATTATTTATTTGCACACTATCACTCTTGTTTTGTTTACCCTTGTGTTGTTTATATATCCTTGTATATATTACCTCTTTGCTAGGATATATCTCTTTATTCATATTGCTTATTCTTGCTTATAACACTTGTATATCTTTCTTGCAAGAATAATTCTTTAGTAAGTTTTAATTGACATAAATCGGATTAAATTAGCATAAGACCCTAATCACCCCCCTCTAGGATCTAACAATTGGTATCAGAGCTTGGTGCTCTTTGATTTAAGGTCTAATCGCCTTGAGTTAAAGATCCAAGTTATTTTTTTGTGCTAATCTTGTTTTGATTTTATTTGTATCTTGCTTGCATGCATTTTCTTATTATGGACATACATTGTGCATCTTGTTTAGGCTATGATCCTATTGTTGCTCCTAAAATAGATAATCTCCCCTATGACCAATGGTGTTCTAGATTTAACATATTTATTAGATCTAAATAATTCGATTTATGGGAAGTTATTGAAGATGCTTATATTATACCCACTTCGGAAAAATCCAAGTGGAGTAATAATGATAAAAGAATATTTAATATGAACAACCTTTTGTTAGAATATTTGTTTAATGCCTTTGACTCATCCTTTTCTAACAAATTTGTTCATTTTGATAGTGCTTATAATTTATAAAAAGGGCTTTTTATTTCTAGGCCCAAATGATTACCCATCTTTACCTATAAACCCATTTACTATTTCATGTATCCATAAACCCAAAGATCTTTGGGTATTTATCTTTAAGCCCAACTTTCAAAATACAGTAAATGTAGACATATGTATTTATATAAAAACATAGTGAAATTCCCATAATATCCTTTCAACAGCCCCCAAATGTAACCCTGTTCCTCTCTCTTCCTCATTTCCCCCATTTCACCCTAATCGAAAAACCTCCGTCCCCTTCTCGTCGTCGTAAGCTCACCGTCGTCGATGCCGACGCCGTCTCTCCTCTCCATTAAACCGTCGTTGTAAGCTCGCCGTCGTAGTCCCCGTGGTCGTTCGCCGTCGCAGTGACCACGCCGTGAGCTCGCCGTCGCCTTGATCTCGACCTCACCGTCACCTTATCTCGACCTCGCCGTCGCAGTGACCACGCACAGAGCTCGCCGTAGTCTTGATCTCGACCTCGTCGTCGCCCGTCGTCGTCGCAGTGACCACGTAGCAGTGACCTTGATCTCGCTCGTCGCCGTAGTCTTGATCTCGCCCGTCGCCGTCGCCGTCGAAGCAACAGCAGCAGAGGCAAGCAGCAGCAGCAGCAGAAGCAACAGCAGCAGATGATGATGGAGGAAATGCAAGCAGATGATGATGGACGTGGAGGAATACAAGCAAATGATGATGGAGGAAATGCAAGCGAGAAATCTAAACGCCCCAAGATCTGCTCGCAATTTATTCATAACTCATGAGAAGAACATAAGAATTTGATCCTTCGAAGATTGGTGTGCTGTTGAACGGGAAAACTGAATTAGTTGTGACTATGAATATGTGCATCTGAAATTGTTCTGTGATATGTGTGACTGTGAATATGTGCATATGACCGTGACTGTGAATATGTGAATATGTGCAAAAACTGAATTAGTTGTGACTGTGAATATGTGCATATGACTGTGAACATGTGAATATGTGAATATGTGAGTATGTGCAAAAACTGAATTAGTTGTGACTGTGAATATGTTCATATGACTGTGAATATGTGTATGTTTTGTAACATTTCTCAGCTTTTGACTGTGAATGTGAATGTGAATGTATCTCAAATTAGTTGTGACTTTGAATGTATCTCAAATTGGTCATTGTTAAAATTTGTTACATATCTCAAATTGTGACTGTGAATGTAGTTGTGAGTTTGTAGCATATTTCAGCTTGTGACTGTTTGTGATTGAAAATGTAGCGTGTTAAGTGTAGAGGAAGTTTTCTAACGTATCTATGATTGTGATTGTAAGTGTAGCGTGTTATCTGTAAATGTAGCGGGTTATCTGTAAGTGTAGCGTGTTACACTGCAAGTGTAGCGTGTTACACTGCAAGTATAGCGGGTTATCCTGTAAGTGTAACGGGTTAGACTTTAAGTGTAGCGGGTTAGACTGTAAGTGTA